>OY755251.1:600000-802500 GCA_963576725.1 Azorinus chamasolen | reverse complement strand
TCTCATTATTATTTGATTGATAAACTCGTACAGGGGCGGTGATGGTCATAAACCTAAATATAGCCTGTTCAGTTCCATCGATTTCTGAGTGACGTTAGGTAGAATCTAAAAATAGAAACCGAGACTACGTAACTCGAATTTGACCAAGGAATATAGATCATGTCTGTTTGAAATAACTTATCGACCCTCGATTCAAATCATCTTATTTTTCAAATTCAACCACGTTTCCCTTCTAGTAATACAAGTATCGAAACTATATTCCTCTGCGGTAGCTCATTAGATCTATTTACGTCTAAATGGAAGTGAAAAGGGAGGGATCCGTTGATCGAAAAACTGCATTTTCAATGTAAATGATTTCAAGAGTGTTATGAGTCTATAAAAAAGACATTTAACTATATTGACTGGATAAATCGAATAATAGGTTAGTGCCGTAGATGGGACGCCTTTATCCGACTCGGAGAGAAAACAGTTGAGGCTCGGCAAGCCTCGCCTCAACGTTTTCTCCCCTCGTCGGATAAAGCGTCCCATCTACGGCACTAACCTATTATTCTCTATATCACAATGGTTCCAAGAAGTGGTTATTACAGACGCGTAGAGAGGCGTATTTATGGAGGATAGGGTTAAGTAAACGTTGATGTATTCAACCTTTAGCCTGCTGTGAAAACATTTGTTGGTAGAAAATGTCACCGGCTTCAGTTGGCACAGATGATTTTTCTTGTATTTTTCCAACAAACTGTGTCAGAATGTCAAACAGTTTGGATCCTGATTAGACGCCCAGTGACTCGGTATCTCGTCTGGATCCAAACTGTTTGCAAATGTAATCAGTCATCCACTTGCTGCATGCTCACAGTCAAAGTGATAGTCTTTACATTGAACGCATTACCTCATATGGGCTACTTTAAGGTACAACCTCTTTGAATAAATCTACCGAAAAGGAGCATTAACTAGAGAAAAGGAAAATTTTATATTTTTATTGTTTGAAACCATTGTGATAAATAGAGCATTTGCTCCTATAGGAACAAATGCTCTATTTACCACAATGGTTTCACAAAGTGACTTTTACAGAGTCGTCAAAAGTCGTCAATATGAGGGAATGGGTTAACGCATATTTTCAATAAAATCATAAAACACAGGGCTATTCATGATCAGTTATTCTTATATAGGTTGTCAAGTTGAACTTGTATAAAAAAAACGCCCTTGCTATAGTCATAAACAGTTTTCGACCACATCTATATAGCAACAAAACATGTTCGGCCTAATACGGAAACTAGCAAACTTGAACGCAAGCCGAATGAATTCTAATATATCGGCGAAAAACATATCAAACACGTGAATGTTTTGTCTTCTTCGTCGTCGATTTTCCTGCAAAATTCTTTTTTTCGATATATACACACATGCTTTATGTAAGTTTTAGGCGTTTAGACGGTTTGCACATAATTCGATATTTGACAACCAATCGAATGAACGCTGAAGAAGACACTACTTTACTGTGTTTTGCCAATGCATTTGTATTTATTCGGCCTGCGTTTTAGTTAAGTAACTGGCCGATGATATTTGGTTGTACAACAAAACATAACTAGTAAGAATTATTTTAGTCCACTGAAACTGATGTCTGCCTTCCCTTTGAATTTAACCCTTTGCTCCATGAATAATCAGGTAAGAAATAATTACCCCATCAGTATTAATTAGATTAATTGTTATAATAGCATGTCAGTCACAATCTCTCCTTAACTGGATAATAGTGATTCCCAGATTCTTTAATAGAATGTAATTGTCCAGGTGGATCAGCGACCAGAAACAAATAATAAGTATTTTCAATATTTTATATACCATATCTACTTACCAATACTTCACGGTTATAGTACACTTAGCTACATGTACCAATGTCCATCATCCAGCCACATTGGCAATCTCGCGTCACTAAATAAGCCACTCGGGCATAATACATGTACCACTAAAGCCACTCAAACATAACATCACTAAAGCCACTCAAGCATAACATCACTAAAGCCACTCTGGCACCGAATAAACACTCAGGCAAAACACCACACAGACCTTTATGTTTATAACCCGTACAGGCGAATTGTCTTAAAGCAAGGTTAAAGTAAAACAGAACGCTCCTATGGGAGCATTCTGTTTTACGTTCAGCTTGCTTTAAGCAGCCACCTGCTCTAAATAACAACTAATTAACACACATTCCTAAAAAATGTTTTGGTAATATGGGGGGAGGGCGTACGCCGGCTCCACCCCCTCTAAATCCGCGCCTGAATCGTGTCGCAAAGGCAACACCATGTAGTACTCATTTACAACTATCTGCATCCAAACAACACGAAATATGATTCAATGTCACTGGCATAAAATACCAATCATTATACGTGAACATATCATTATGTCCAAGTACACATGCACTGTAAATTTGCAACTTCTGTACTCATATATCAGACAGAAGTAACGAAGTCTTAACCCTTTCCCTCATATAAACGTGTTTTCACGCATCTGCAAACAGAGTAGACCCAGATCAGACGGCTCCTAGAGGAGCCGTCTGATCAGGGTCTACTCTGTTTGCTAATAGAATTTCAAAGATCTGTCTTTACTTTCTAAAATGGCTACAATGCTCCGCCTTCGGTATTTCATTATAACCTTTTTGTCCATGAATATTCAGTAGGTATTGACATTTGTAATAAACACAGAACAGGGAAAGGGTGTATGTAATTTTAGACATTTTTTAAACGCTTTGCACATGGAGACCATCACTTCAACTCTTTCTCTGCCAATGTCGCATCTGTGATTACTTATGCAAACAGTTTGGATCCAGAGTATACAAACTGTTTGTTACTGTGACTGTTTTTACACACAAAAATAAGAAAAATAAAATGTGGTAATTGTAACAGACGACAAAGTAGGCAGACGACAATAGTTGGTAACGAAAGAGTGTCTTAATGCTATGATTGTACGTAACATATACATTTCTGCTGCCGTTGTAGAAAGTGTATAATCGGAGCTATAACTTTTTTAATCCTTTCCCTGTTGCATATTCATGTAGAAATAAGGACATCATACACATTCATAAGATGAATTTTAATCATGGCAAAGTACACAGGATTGTTTCGTTCTGGTAGAAACTGTAGAGTCATATCTATTATAAATCCATAAGCAAACAGAGTATACCCTGATCAGATTACTCCTACAAGAGCTGTCTGATCTGTGTCTGCACTGTTTGCACTTTCGTGAAATGACAAATATATAAAGGATTTGGTTAAGCAAACAGAGCAGATCTTGATTAGACTCCCATGGTTAAAACCCTTCACCTGTATTCAAATAATACCTGTCACAGGCCGGAACTCCATTAGATACTTGCAGTCCAAAAATCCAAACTGCCATTGTCAAGGTTGAAATTGGATGAGTGTTTATCATTTTCGCCATTCTCTTGCGATCCGGCTCATAACATCAACTGCTTTCTCAGGCTAGGGACTACTTTCTTCATGACCTGACCTCAATTCGTTTATTTACATTTGGCGCATTATTTGTAGGCGTAAACAGTCATTAAAATAGGTCAATTAAAAATCGTCAATTTGTATCTACAGACAGGCCGAACTTATTTTTTTCTGTTGTGTGCGAGCATGTTCCTTCTAGAATAGAAAACAGAAACAAATTCAAAGAAAAACATTTTGCGACGAATCTTGGCAAACAAGGTTAGCCTTGAAACAGAGGTGACTTGGGGAGATCAAAGAACACTGGTTTGCAGAATGCATATTTGCATGTACAGGGGCCGTTCATTTACTATGTCAGTGCAACAACTAAATATCTCCGAAGCGACTGCTCAGTCAGATGATTGAGAATTAACTCACTAATGTAAAAGTGGTATATAAACAATAGCCCTAGGGACCTGGGTCCCTATTCAAAATGCTCCTAAGGAGAAAATTAAAATAAATCCTTAGTTTCTTGAATATTCCTTTAGGTTTTAATATCATTACAAGTGGAGGTATTTAAGAGAAATAAAACTTGATATAAATGTATAGTAAAACTTCGATTATTCGAACACTAAAATACGTATTATTATCGATCTTTAAGACAGGTGGTAGCTTAATGCATGGTGAAAGTCATGCAGAAAGCTCCTCTAGGAGCTTTCTGCATGACTTTCACCATGCATTAAGCAGCCACCTGCCTAAAAGGGTCTAAATTCTTCTATACCGAAAATTCGAATAATCGAAGTTTTGTATAGTTAACCGAATATTCTAAGAGCCAATGAATGGAAAATTAGTCTGTATAAGTGAAGAAAGAATATTTCTTCTTAAGTTGTTCTAAGGTTTAATCATTCCTGAAGGAGCTTTATAAATACGGGATCTGCTTCATTGATGTAGTTGTTGCTGTCGCATATACTTTTTTCTTTTGAAAACATTTTGAACGCCCCTCATACAAGAAGCTTCTAATGTTCGTATATAACACCTGTTTACATAGACTTTTTCGGTGAAATTCCACCGTAGTTACTGTAACAAAGATAATATTGGATATTAACTACAGTAAACCACCTCTAATGCGACCAGCAAAAAGGGGCATAATTCACAGTTGCAAAGGCAGGTGGCTGCTAATGCAGGACAAAAGTTATGCAGAAAACTCCTGTAGGAACCTTCTGCATAACTTTCGTCCTGCATTAAGCAACCACCTGCTTATAAAGACAGCCATGTTTATTCATTAAATGGTCGCATTAGAGGGGTTTTACTGTGTATCACAAAAAGTCGTGTAAAATGGACGTTAATTTTGGTATGAACATCGGTCTTGGAGACAGGTGACAGCTTAATGCAGGGTGAAAGCCACGCAGAAAGCTCCATGCAGAAAGCTCTTCTACGTGCCCGCGTGTAGAAGGTTAAACCCTGAATAAAGTTTGACGACCGCAAATTGATAACCCATGATGATGAACCCGGAAGATACGCATTGCTACGTTCCCGTGCTACTGTGAGATTGTCGAGAATCCAACACTTTAGCTCATGTAGATGATCTTTGACATGCTTTTCAAGCATTTGCAAACAGAGAATATTCAGATTCGACAGCTCCTGTTGGAGCTCTCATCCGGGTCCATGCTTATAACGCTTATTAGTTGAGTCTGAGTTCGTTCTCAAGCTTTTGATTGGTCAGATTTGAGCCTTTGGCTCAAATCTGACCAATCAAAAACTTGAGAACGATCTCAGACTCAACTAAACGTTTTATAAGCATGGACCCTGGGTCAGCTCTGTTTGCTTATAGAATAGTATAGATATGGGTCGGAAGTTTCTGACACAGCCATACAACTGTATTGTAATAGTATAGATATGGGTCGGAAGTTTCTGACACAGCCATACAACTGTATTGTTAATGTGTTACAGTAAAACCTCTATTAACCGGCAGTTAAATTTAGTATGAATAAACCTCTCTTAACCGGCCGTTAAATTTAGTATGAATATCGGTCTTGGAGACAGGTGGCAGCTTAATGCAGGATGAACGTCATGCAGTAAGCTCCTAGAGGAGCTTTCTGCATGACTTTCACCCTGCATTAAGCAGCCACCTGCCTAAAAGTATCTAAATTCTTATCTACTAGAATTCCGGTTAAGAGGGGTTATACTGTATTTTAAATACGGTAAAAATTTGATATCTCGGACTTCAAAGGACCATACAAATTACTTCGAGATAACAGAAGTTCGAATTATCCTTTTTCTGATCTGGACAATTTCTCAAGGACCACAGCTTAATGCAGGTCTAAAGTAATGTTGAAAGCTCATGTAGTAACTTTCAGCATCACTTTAGACCTGCATTAAGCTGTCATATGTTTCTAGCCATGTGTAGTAATACATTTTAGCGCAATTCTGCATTGTAAGTTTTTGAAGGATTAAATTTTAGTCGAGTTATCCAGAAGTTCGAATTATCCGAGTTCGAAATAAGTTCATCTGTAAATATTCAGTCAATGATTATCCATGCATTAACAGCTTCCTAAATGAATATTCATGGGAGAATCGATTCCTGTATGAAAATTTATGTAAGAAATAATGCCATCGTGAATATTAATTGATTGATTTATTTTAAAACGGACATGGACACAGGAATTTTACGACCTTAGTAGAAACTGTAGAATTATATCTATATTATTTCATAAGCAAACAGAGCAGACCCTTATCAGACGGTACCGATAGGATAGTCCTGAGTCATCTGATCTGTGGCTATTCTGTTTGCAAATCCGTGAAAACGCGACGTTTATATGACGGAAAGGGTTAAGTTAAATCGTCTAAAGTTATGAGCGCATCTACTATCCAACTTGATGATTAGATACTGAAACGCACATCGTTTAGAATTACAGATTTTACACCATGAGTAAAAAAGTAACCCTACACACATTGATAGTTAAGCGAATAGACGACCTTCAAACTGACGGCATGTAATTATGCAACTTTTCGCTGGTGCAACATATGCAAGAGTATGTAGAGCAGCGGGTTGGCCCTGACTGATATCTTTACCGAGAGACAGACAACCCAATACATGTATCCTGCAATAGTGCGTCTACTGTGTAAGAGTTGTTTCCCTTGGATCTACAAGAGTTGTTTATAGTTTATATAATTCATTTGTTTAACCCGGGCCTTTACTCCATGAATATTTATATAAGAAATAATGACATCACGAACAATTATATAATGGCACTATGAAGAAGGGACTTTTTTTTATCAGGACTGAAGCTGTAGAATCAGATCAATATTATTTCAGAAGCAATCAGCAGACCCTGATAATACGGCTTCTATGTGAGCCGTCTGATCTGGGTCTATTCTATCTGCAAAGGCGCGGAAAGATGTATTGGTGGAGTAGATGTTTATTTGACCCGGGTCCAAGGGTCATTTGGGGCGAAGTTAGGTCCTTGGCATTCTGCAAGTAAGGATTTTGTATCCTTTTTACTGATAGAGACGCATATTCACGTCTTGCAAGCAGAGTAGACCCACATCAGGACCCAAGGTTATAAAACTTTTTGCTTGAGTCTGGGATCATTCTCAAGCATCTGATTGGTCAGATTCTGAGCTTGCTCAGAATCTGACCAATCAGATAGGCCTACTTGAGAATGATCTCAGACTCAGACTCAGAGTTTTATAACCTTGGACACAGTCCATAGGAGCAGATGCTCTATTTATCACAATGGTTTCAAAATGTGACTTTCACAGAGGCGCCAAAATGCGTTACTAGGAGGGAATGCGATCTCTGTGTGAAAAAAATTCACGTGCCTAACTACTAACAAATGGTATTGACTCAGACGTTTTATAACCTTGGACCCAGACGGCCGATGAGGATGTGCTCTGTTTGTTTATGGAGTTATGTAGATCTTCTTCTACAGTATCTGTGTTCATATGTCATTATAAGAAAATCACCTTATCAATATTCATATTATCTATAATAATAATATTTATAATAAAAGTAATACTTAGAACAACAATAGCAGCGGTATAACAGTATCATAATAAGAAAATAATAATAGTAATTATATTAATAATATACGGTAACACGGTCTATTGCCAACTAGGGTGATTTAAGACCTTGTTTCATAACCTGCGTAAATTGAATTTTAAGCTTAATCTGGATTAAACAAAATTAGGCCAATAGATTAAACGATTTAGATATAAAGTTTGCACTTTTGGTAATAGGACCAAAATACGTAAGGCTGTTATGCCTTTTGCCTGATGAATATTCATATAAGTATTGCTGACGTATTAATATTAATTACGTAATTTTCCTAATGACGTCATGTTGACTATATGACAGAAATGGTAGAATCAGTATCCAAGCTTATAAAACTTTTAGTTGAGTCTGAGTTCGTTCTCAAGTTTTTGATTGGTCAGATTTGAGCCTTTGGCTCAAATCTGACCAATCAAAAGCTTGAGAACTCAAATTTGACCAATCAAAAGCTTGAGAACGAACTCAGACTCAACTAAAAAGCTTTATAAGCATTGACCCAGATCAATCATTCCATAAATAGAGTAGATCCTTAACCCATTTGCGCCCTGTGGATTCTTCCATGTTTATATATTGGATTAGTTCATTTTTAATTGAAGGAGTGCCTGGCCTAAATTTTCAATTTCGGTTTGTTTTATATTGAAATTCCTATAAGCAAACAGTGTAGACTCTGATCAGAGTCTACACTGTTTGCCTACGTCCAATATATGGGATCGTGAGAGCAAATGGGTTAATTAACAGACGGCTTATGCAGAAACTGTCTGATCTGGGTCTGCTCTGTTCGAACACTAACATGCACATAGGTATACACATTTAAACTCTTTCCATCATATAACCGCTTTTTCACGCATTTGCTAACAGAGTAGACCCAGATCAGAAGTTTCGTGCCTGGAGCCGTCTGATCAAGTCCTGCTCTGTTTGCTAATGCAATGTGATAGATCCGTTTCTTTACTTTCTAAAATGGCAATAATGTTCTGCCTTCCATACTTCATTATAACTATTTTGTTCATGAATATTCAGTACGTATTGAATTTTGGAATGAATGTAAAACATGGAAAGGGTTAAGATCGGTTGCAGCTTAATGCAGGATGAAAGTCATGCCTTTCACCCTGCATTAGGCTCCCACCTGCATAAAATTGTTTAAATGCATCTATACTAAGAGGTCGACTTATCGAGTATTTATTGTACGTACAAATACGTTGGTACCTGATGCATGGTTATGCACTTTGTTGTTCAGTAGGTTTTACTACATGTACGATGTACACGTATATTTTCCGAAATTGGCATGCTTCCTTGGCGATTATTCAAACAAAAATCAATATACACTAGTGTACAGTAAAATTCGATACATCGAAATTTTAGTAATGAAGAATTGGTGCCTTTTTAGGCAGGTGGTGCTTAATGCAGGGTGAAAATCATGCGGAAAGCTTCTAGAGGAGCTTTCTGCATGATTTTCCCCTGCATTGAGCTGACACCTCTCTTGTATTGTTTGAACTATCGGCGTTTTATTGTACTTTCTCATAAAGAACATATTTAACTAGAAATGTATGGTTTATAATGGGGGTTCGCTGGATTGCTAAGGAAATTACAAGTACTTAATGTAAATTTTAATCTAATTTTAATCTGTTCTCCATTCATCGCATTCTATGACTTTTGTATCATTGGGTAACACCCCTATTACCTTAACCCTTCTCTTGCTGATTTTTAAAACACATTTCTCCTTCTTTACCCATGCCCTGTTGTATAATTACATATATATTCACTGTGTACAAGTATTTCGCCGTACAATCACTGCTGCGGAGTGCACTGGTTGCACAATCAACTTGTAAATAGTGCAGACCCTGATGAGACAGCTCCTGCAGGAGCTGTCTCATCTGGGTCTTCACTATTTACAGGTAGGTATATTGACGTGAATAGCAAACGAAGGGTTAAGTATTCAGACAGACAAACAGTGTAGATCCATATCAAAGAAGTTTGATCAAGGTCTTCATTACTTGCTACCACGTTAGTCTTACTTAACTCTTTCCCTGTTGACTATTCAAGTAGAAAATACTGACATAATGAATATTAATGAGCTGAATTTTTATAATAGTTTTAAGAACTAGGGGAAACTTTACCGTGGAGGACACTTTATACAGTAAAACCCCTCTAAACCGGACGTTCAATTCATTATAAAGATCGATCTTGGAGACAGGTGGCAGCTTAATGCAAGATGAAAGTCATGCAGAAAGCTCCTCTAGGAGCCTTCTGCATTACTTTCACTCTGCATTAAGCAGCCACCTGCCTAATAGTCCCTAAATTCTTCTCGCATGGAATTCCAGTTTAGAGGGGGTATACTGTAATCATATTTATATTATTTTATAGGCAAACAGAGCAGATCCTGATCAGACGGTGCCAACAGAATCCGTTTGATGTAGACATTCTGTTCGCAAAGGGTTGGAAAGGCGTTTGTATGAGGAAAAGTCTATCAGGTTATCAGCTGATGATAATAAATCTTATGAGGTTACCAGTTTGTTCTTAAATAAAAATACAGTAGAAACTGTCTTAAGCGGTCACTAAAAGCATGTCTAATTGTGAGTCTGTAAGACATGTATTAGCTTAATGCAGGTAAGTAAAAAGTAGTGTAGAAAGCTCCTATAGGAACTTTCTGCATTACGTTTGTCCTACATTAAGCATCCACCTGCTTTTCACGACTCCTATTTTCAACAAATGAATAGCCGCTTACAAGTTCTATTGTATTCAGCTTTGCAAACGGATGGAGAGGTGACCTGGGTCTGAGTGAGTGTCAAAGAGTTTCGATCATATTTCATAATTGTGCATCCAAACCAATTGTTATGGCCATCAAAACTCGATCATTAGTGTGGAAAGAGTTGACCATTTTCCGCCGAATACATATGCAAGAAATAAAAGTATCATGAATATTTAATAGCTGAAGTTTTATAATGGTATATGAACAAGCATTTTCTATTTTACTTTGGCAGACTTTTAGGACCAGATCTATTTGATTTCACCAGTAAACAGAATATACCCGGATCAGACGGCACATACAGGAGTCGTCTAAGCTGGGTCTACTGTGTTTCCAAATGCTTGAAAAGGCGTTTATATAAGGGAAGGATTATACGGCGGCAAGTTTTAATAAAGATAAAATTAATTTATAGAACAATTAATTAATTATCCGCATTTACTCATTCTGCTAGAATCATAATCACTGCTTAATCCAAGGATTTGCAAATGCTCATGTCCTCACAAGGTCTGTGTCTGGACTAGTTTTGTATTACATCTATAGTGAAACCTGTCTTAACCCTTCGCTTGCTATTCACGTCAATATACCTACATGTAAATAGTGAAGAGCCAGATGAGACAGCTCCTGCAGGAGCTGTCTCATCAGGGTCTGCACTATTTACAAGTTGATTGTGCAACCAGTGCACTTCACGCCAGTGGATTGCACAGCGATATACTTGTACACAGTGAAGATATATGTAATTATACAGCAGGGCATGGGTAAAGAAGGAGAAATGTATTTTAAAATTCAGCAAGAGAAGGGTTAAACAATCTTATATTAATTGGACACGGGACTCTTGAAAATAGGTGATTGCTTAATACAGGACAAAAGTAATGCAGAAAGCTCCTATATGAGCTTTCTGCATTACTTTTGACCCGTATTAAGCTACCATCTGCCTTACAGACCCATACCTAGGCCTCCGTTTGAATGCCGCTTAACTAATTCCCTCATATTGACATCTTTTGACGCTTCTGTAAAAGTAACCTTTTGAAACCACTGTGATAAATAAAGCAAATGCTTCAGAACTACACACTTCGAAAACTTTCCTTTTCTTTAGTAAAAGCTCCTTTTTGGTAGATTTATTCAAATAGGTTGGATCTAAAAATAGCCTATGAGGTAATGGGTTAAGACAGGATCTACTGTTTTATACAGTACAGATTAGGATGCGGTAACTTTGAAATGCTGGAGCGTGAGTCAGAAAATACAATAAAACCCCGCTAATACGACCACCTAAAAGAGGTATAATTCTGGGTATACTAGATACAGGTGGTAGCTTTCTGCATTACTTTTGTCCTGCATTAAGCAACCACCTGCTTATAAAGACACCCATGTTTATTCATTAAGCGGTCGCATTTGTGGGGTTTTACTGTAGCATTAGCAAAATAACTTCGCACCAACTATGACTGATTAACTCGGCGTCTCATCAGGATCGACACTGTTTGTACTCTAATTATTCAACTTTCTTGAATCAGCTCCTTCATATAAACGCTTTTTTCACGCCTTTCACGCCTTTGCAAACAGAGTAGACCCAGATCAGACAGCCCCCGTAGGAACCGTCTCATCAGAGTCTGCTATGTTAAATTCTAATAGATCTGACTGCAATATCTACCAATAACAAAGATGTGTACATGTATATACATGTCATTTAAAAAGATCGTTTAATAAATATTCATGACGCATTTTTACATTAATATTAAACAAGCAAAGGGGTTAATGACGGGAATTTCGACATCAGCTATTAACCCTTCTCTTGCTGAATTTTAAAACACATTTCTCCTTCTTTACCCTTGTCCTGTTGTATATTTACATATATCTTCACTGTGTACAAGTATTTCGCTGTGCAATCACTGCTGTGGAGTGCACTGGTTGCACAATCAACTTATAAATAGTGCAGACCCTGGTCTTCACTATTTACATGTAGGTATATTGACGCGAATAGCAAGCGAAGGGTTAAGGTATCTTGTTAAATATATTAATCTGGTCAAATCTTCACACTACTATTTCTGGTTAATAATCAGCTTAACCTTTTAACCAATGAATAGTACAAAATAATGACGTCAGACATACATGTATTAATTAGCTTAATTATTATAATATGATATGAACACAGGAATATTCAGCTATAACAGATAACTATTTTTATGTGTCTTAAACCTTTCCCTCATACAGACGTGTTTTCACGCATTTGCAAACAGAGTAGACCCAGATCAGACGGCTCCTAGAGGAGCCGTCTGATCAGGGTCTGCTCTGTTTGCTACTGGAATATGACAGATCAGTCTCTTTACTTTCTAAAACGGCTACAATGTTCCACCTTTCATATTTCATCTGAACTATTTTGTCCATGAATATCCAATAGGTATTGACATTCGTAATAAACATAGAACAGGGAAAGGATTAAAATCCAACGGGTTCGACCTTGATGAGACGCCGAGATACAGGGTGACGTATCTGGATCTAAACTGTTCTCAGGTGTCGTCAGACATTCAAAATGAGTTTATTAGGCATATAACCAGAACCATCAGCGTTTAACACTTGGGCAGATAATGCCATTATTGAAAAAAAAAGCTAATAAATATTCATGTTGTCATTATTTCTTACATTAATATTCACAGGGTAAGAGCTAACTCGCCATTCAAAGTGTAGACGCGTATCCAGCTAGAAATGGTGTCTGCTCAGACTCTGATCTGCAAAAAATACAGTTATTTATTCGTTCAAGTTTTATTGAGAAACTATTTACTTTTTCAAGACACATTTTCAAGAACAACTCCTTTATTTCGCCACCAAACCCTATACTGTAACCACTCTTTAGAATCGTCCACTCTTTAGTATAGGGTTTGGTGGAGAAATGACGCTTTTAGTATTTGGGTATGCACCCTTATCCGTAGCTCTGAATTCTTAATGAGACGTTGAGCTTCTCAGATTCTCAGTTGGGTCCATACTTTTTAAAATTTCAAGTCAGGGGACCCTTTGCTGCTTAACCCTCTCAATCTATGAGAAGCATGTACTGTCATTTGCAAACAGTGTAGACCCAGATCGGAGAGAGCTCCTAGAGGAGTCCTCTGATCAGGGTCTGCACTGTTTGTCATTACTAATCATCTAGCACGTGTAAGCTCTTCATACTGAGTGGACTCTGTAGTTAAACACTGATTGACTATTGCATTCTGATAATTCAGGGCTGAGAGGATTAACCTTTTCCCTGTTCTATGTTTATTCTAAATTACAGCATAATTATACTGAATATCTGTGGACAAAATAAAGGCGAGGGGAGCATTGAGGCCATTTTAGAAAGTAAAGAAAAATATGGTTTATAGTCCGCTAGCAACCAGAGCAGACCCTGATCAGACGGTTCCTATAGAGCCGTCTGATCTGGATCTACTATGTTTGCAAATGCGCAAAAGCACGTTTATATGAAGGAATGGGTTAATCTTAGCCTGACCTGCTCGTGTTAAATTCTATTTCGCCATGTAATAGTTTAAGCTTATTAATAACATTGACCCCATGAGGTCTTTCAATTGTTAATCTGACAAATCAGTAATCGGTAAAATGTATTTCCAGATTAAATATATAATATTTAAAACAAAGTTGAAATATTGACCGAGTTGGAACTAATCAGAGAGTTCAATGCCAGAGCAACAGCCGTCCGTCGAGATTGAAAGGTCTCGGGTTCGTTGACAAACCATGGCATACTGAAATATATAGAAAGTAATCGATAGAAAATAGAGTAAATGGCAATTGAAGCGAATATATATTAATTTCATATACAGCAAAACCTCGATATCTCAAGCATCAAGCAGGTGCGGATCCAGGATTTCAGATTGGGGGAGGGGCGTAGAAATGTTTTTGGAAGGGGGGGGTAGATAAATAGTGTGTTTGTAATACATGTTGAAAAAGAGCTGTGTTAAAGGCAGGTGGCTGCTTAAAGCAAGGTGAAAGTAAAACAGAACGCTCCTATGGGAGCGTTCTGTTTTACTTTCACCTTGCTTTAAGCAGCCACCTGCTCTAAATACCAACTAATTAACACAATATGTATATGATTGTATGTGTGTGTGTGTGCTGTAATACCACTGGTTGTGGAAGGTACAAATATAAATATTTCATTCAAATATTAGACCATTGTTTCAACAAGTCAAATGTAGTTCTTACTAATGATATAGAACAATATTTTTTCTATATTGATGATGGTTGGTAATTTAAAAATACATTCTTACAACTGTCGAGGATTGAATAATTGTAAAAAGAGAAATGATATTTTTAATTTATTCAAGGATCAAAAAGTGGATGTACTATGCTTACAAGAAACACATTTTACGTATGAAAATGAAAAGAAAATTTATTCTGAATGGGACGGGGAATGTGTTTTTAGTCATGGCAAATATAATGCAAAGGGAGTAGCTATTTTATTCAGAAAACATCTCGATATCATAATATTAAATATTAAAAGGGATAGTAATGAACATTTTATTGCTGTTGAACTTGTTTTCAATGATATACTTTTCATATTGATGAATATTTATGCTCCAAATAGGGATGATCCAGGTTTTTTCTCTACTATTTTTAACACTATTGATTCGTTTGATGAAAAGGATAGATTTATTTTATGTGGAGACTTTAATCTTGTACTAGATCCTTACAAAGACTATAAAGGTTACAAAACCGCAAATAATAATGTTAAAGCTAGAGGTAAGGTTTTATCGCAGATAACCAATAGGAATTTGATAGATCCATTTAGAGAATTACATGGAGACAATACAAAATTTACTTGGAGAAGACTTTCACCTTTGCAACAAGGCAGACTGGATTTCTTTTTGATTACTGATAATATGGATAAAATTTTGAGAAAATGCGATGTTGACGCGAGTTATAAATCTGACCATTCTGTAATATGGTTAGAAATGTGTTTCTCAGATATTGCTCATGGAAAAGGATTGTGGAAATTTAATAATTCTTTGTTAAATGACATTGCATATATTAACTGTATAAATGACAAGATAGATGATATTATTTTGCAATACTGTGCACTGGTGTATGACTCTGAACGTGTACTCACGATGAATAGATCCGATATACATTTTGTTATTAATGATCAGTTATTTATTGAAACTTTGTTAATGGAAATACGAGGTAAAACAATACCATACTCAAGTTATAAAGCGAAGCAAAATAAAAATATGGAAGCCAGTTTACAAAATGAAATTGCAAATATTGAGTCATGTTTGACGGAGGAAAATAAGGAAAAATTACTTATGTTGAAAAATAAACTTGAAAAGATAAGAAATGAAAAACTTAAAGGGGCTTTTGTTAGATCAAGATCTAAATGGATAGACGAAGGTGAAAAGACCACAAACTACTTTTGTAATTTAGAAAAATATAATGCAACATGTAAAAACATAAATTTTATTGAAAAAGATGGGGCATTAATTTTTGATCAAAAAGAAATATTACGCGAAACAAGAATTTTTTATGAGAGCTTATATAACGAACAGAATATAGAAAAAGATATTGATTTGGAAAGAGAATTAGACGGTTGTAAATTTAAAAAGCTAAATATAGATCAAAAGAAAAGTTTGGAGGGTTTGCTAACTTTCGAAGAAGTCTCAAATACATTAAAAAATATGAAGAATGACAAAAGTCCTGGGTGTGACGGATTTTCATCAATTTTTTTTAAGGTGTTTTGGAATAGAATCGGTCATTTTGTTGTAAAAACATTAAATTGTGCCTTTTTAGATGAAATTTTTTCCAGAAATATTAAATTAGGTACAATTACTTGTATTCCAAAAGACAACAAACCGAAACAGTTTTTGAAAAATTGGAGACCGATAACATTGCTCAATGTTTTGTACAAACTGGCTTCTGGTAGTTTTGCCAACAGGCTGAAAAACGTCTTAGACACTTTAGTGTCTCGAGATCAAACAGGCTTCGTAAAAGGAAGGTACATTGGTGAAAATACTAGACTTGTGTACGATATCATGAAATATTGTGAAGACAATGATACTCCAGGCTTACTAATGCTTATCGACTTTGAGAAGGCTTTTGATTCATTGTCTTTTCAATTCATCGAGAAAACATTATCTTTTTTCGGCTTTGGTGATATGTTTAAAACTTGGATTAGTTTGTTTTTGCATAACACAAATGTATGTGTACAATTAAACGGGTTTTTATCAGATTTTTTCCATGTGAAAAGAGGCTGCAGACAAGGGGATCCTATTTCGCCGTACATATTTATCCTTTGTGCTGAAATTTTATCCATAAAAATAAAACATTGCAAAAATATTAAAGGAATTAAAATCAAGGATGACGAATACTTAATATCGCAATTTGCAGATGACACTTCTTTACTTCTAGATGGATCAGAAAAAACATTAGAAAGTGTTCTAGAAACACTCAATAATTTTGCATTGATATCAGGATTAAAAGTAAACTTTGATAAAACAAAGGTTATATGGTTAGGTCCGCTGAAATATACTACAAAATCAATCAAAACTGAATGGAAATTGTCTTGGGGAGAAACTAGATTCACATTACTTGGAATAATTTTCGATGTAAATTTGAAAGGCATTTGCAGTTTGAACTTTGAAAATAAGTTATTAAAGGTACAGAAATGCATTTCTTATTGGAAACGAAGAAAATTAACACCGATTGGAAGAATAACTGTTGTAAAATCACTGCTATTGCCAATGTTCACACATCTATTTACAAGTTTGCCAACACCAAAATCGGGTTTTATAGAAATGCTTGAAAAAACATTTTTGGATTTTATATGGGATGGAAAAGCAAAAATTAAAAAATGCGTGTCAATTAAAGACTACACAGAAGGGGGTTTAAAGATAACTGACATAAATAGTTATATAGGTAGTCTGAAAATTAAATGGTTAAGAAACTTCATTTTACATAATAATGGCAAATGTTACAATTTATTGGAAAACCTGGTCGATATGAATAAACTCTTTAACACAGGGAAAATGTTCTGTGAACTAATTTTAAAAAAGGAAAAAAATGAATTTTGGATTGATGTATTTAAAGCATATATAATGTATTCTAAAAGTTTTTGCTTTGAAGATCTCTCCGAGGTTTATAATATGCCAATATTCTATAATGAACATCTTCTTATAGATAAAAAACCGATATTTTTTCCAGCGTTGTATGATAGAGGTATCAGATATGTAAAAGATATTATAGACAATGAAGGAAAATTCTTAAGTTTAACATACTTAGAAAACATTACTGGAAGAAAAATTAATTTTCTTCAATATAATAGCTTGAAGAATGTTACAAAGATATTTATTGATAAATGCGGTTTCACTATAAAAGAAATTCATGGTTCTATTGTCAATTTTCCAACTATAAGCTGTTACATGTACCCAATTCTAACTAGAAAGGACATGAATAAGTTTGTATATAAAACTCTTTCTAAAAATGAAGAGGTCCCTACCAGTAAAATAAAGTGGATATCTATATTTGAAAATAAAGATATTAACTGGAAATCGGTATACAGCTATGTGTTTAAGTGCACAAGAGATACATCTATTCAATGGTTACAAATTAGAATAATGCATAGAATATTACCGACAAATTCATTGTTATTTAAAATGAAAATTGTAGACAATAATTTGTGTACTTTCTGCGGATCTCAAGAAGAAACCCTAGTTCATCTATTTTGGGAATGTTGTGAAGTTAAACCGTTGTTAAACTATATTTCAGACAAAGTGTCGCAATATCATCCTGACCTAAAACTTGATAGCATGTGCATATTATTGGGAACATGCAACAAGAATATTAAACTAGATGTTTTACTTTTAGAAGTAAAGAGATATATATTCCTGTGTAAAATAAAAAAGATTAAACCTTCTAATGAAGGAATTAAAAATTATTTATGTCTTTCATGGGATATATACAAATCATCCAACATCACTGACGAAGAAAGGAATCTTTGGACACTTGTAAGATATTTTATTCCAAGCTGCATTTAACATACTAGATAGAAAGAAACAAGCGTTGAATTTTGAAACATACGTGCACAAAAAAAATCTTAGAGATGTATGGTTTTTCATTTATGTTGATACACTGTATAATTAAATTTGTTGAGTGTATGTAACTGAAATGTTTGGTTATGTTTACAATGTATAATAGTTCGAGTGTGTGTATTGGAATGTTTGTTTATGTATACAATGTCAAAAATGTAAATATTCATGAAATAAAGAATAAAAAAAAAAAAAAAAAAAAAAAAACACCCTAATTAACACAATTTATTGGTCGTTATAGAGAGGTTTTACTGTATATAGATCTAAAATATTACTAAAAAAATAGTTTTGGCAAGTATATGGGCGTACGCCGGCTCCGCCCCTCTAGATCCGCGCCTGACAAGGAAACATACAAATGACAAAGGTTCGAGTCATCCGATTTCTAATCTGAACAATTTTTAAGTGCATAGCTAAATGTGGATCGAAAGTAATGCTTAAAGCTCCAGGAGGAGTTTTCAGCCTCACTTTCTACCTGCATTAAGCTTTCATATGTGTTTCTAGATACGTAGTGATACATTTTAGAACAATTCTGTATGTTAAATTTTGGAAGGACCGAACTTTTTACTTCGAGCTATCCCGAAGTTCGAGTTATCAGAGTTCGAGATATCGTTCAACTGTACATAGTTGGAAGCCCTTATGATGGATTATAGTGTCAATAAGTGTTAAATCTTCTCATGTTTAATCCTTTCGCTGCCAATGCCGGATCTGTGATTACCTATGCAAACAGTTTGGATCCAGATGAGACGCCGAGTAAATCGGCATCTCATCAGACTGCAAACTGTTTGTTACTGTTACTATGTTTTTGAAAAAAAATGAAGAAAATCAAAAGAATGAAAAATTGTAGCAGACGACAAAGTTAGCAGACGATAGAGTTTGGCAGTGAAATGGTTAAGCGCGGTCTGATGTTTGCAAACAGCTTGGATCTAGATAGACGCAGTGTAACTCGGTGTGTTATCTGGATCCAAACAGTTTGACACTCAGTCAAAAGTTACTCAAAGTGTTGAACGAATGAAAAGGTCAATGGAAAGGTCATTGAAAATGGTAGACAATTATATATTGAGCAAAATTGTTTTTAGCATGAGAAGTTTTAGCTCAATTCCCATTAACCTTTCCCTCATATAAACGTGTTTTCACGCATTTACAAACAGAGTAGACCAGATCAGACGGCTCCTATAGGAACTGTCTGGTCAGGGCATACTCTGTTTTCTAGGGGAATTTGAAAGAGCTGTTCCTTTACAGTATTTACACTGTTCCACCTGCCATATTTTGTTGTAACTATTTTTTCTATGAATAGGTATTGAAATCTAGAATAAACGTAGAACAGGGAAAGGGTTAAATTACAAATTTGTGTGTACTATTATACAATATGTTTCCAAAATTACACGACAATGGATTCCTTGTATCGTGATGAATGTCTAAATTTGCAAATGTAATAACAGATACGACATAAATTCCTACATATGCGTTACGTTACTAATGGCGTCCGTATGTTAACATATGTATATCTACATGTACATTACGTCACCAATGGCATCCGCCCCTTAACCCATTTAATCCTACACGTATATTACGTCATCAATGTAGTCAGTCTATTATAGGGTTAATCCTACTGTAATTTGAAATTTGCGACGGTATATGAGGTTTTTAACGGTCGCAAATTATTTTAATGGCGACGCCGAAGGCGGAGCCGTTAAACTAATTTAAGACCGTTAAAAACCTCATATACCGTCGCAAATTTCAAATTACAGTAGGATTAACCCTATTCTAACGCAATCTTAACACGAAAAATGACAAATTGTTGTTATATCCTATGCGCGCAGGTGATTAAATGAGTGATGAGGCGAGAAGTAGTGCCCAGTTTCTCTCAGATTTCTTAAAATAACTGGATTTTTTTTCACCTGGTTTACACAAAGTGAAACACCGGACCAGTTCACTATTACATTTGTCATGAATCATTATGCGACAGCTATTTTACATTTCAATACACTTTCAATACACATGTCAGGAAAAGTAACGTTATCTTAGTCTTTGGCGCCGTACGCAAAAACGTCGTCTGCTACAATGACGTCACGTTATAACGTTATGTTTGAATAGTATGATAAATGAGGTTGAATCCGAATCACAACAAATCAAAAATTCTCCACATGACATATAAAATACCGGTCAAGTCGTGACAAAGAATGGAAATTAATAACTTTCAAAATACCGGTCTGAACTTGAATATATGTCAGTGTATGCATACGAATTTATCAGTAGATCTAAGTGTTAGATAAACAAAGCGCATTAATATATGTACAGGCTAATGCTGTTATTCGGCCGTTTTCGATTGGTTGAATTTGCGACATATAAAACACTTTTTATATGCCGCAAATTTGGTCACATGAGCCAATCAGATTGCAGAAAATTGACAGATTGCGTTAGAATAACCCATTTACTCCTACATGTATGTTACGTCACCAATGACGCCCATCTCTTAATCATTTACTCCCACATGTACATTACGTCACTAATGACGCCGCCTCTTAACCAGTTTACTCCTATCTTTATGTTTCTAACTAATGATCTGTTTGATTGTTTGTATAAATTGATACCTGTTTGCTCTAAATTTCACGGAAAATACAGGTTCTTGGGGCGAATCATATTTGATCATGTACTTATTGTGCCGAGCAATGTGTTGATGTATCACCGACTGTAATAGAGATATAATACGTAATACGTAATATCGTGAAAATTTCACAAGTGAATTTCACCCTACAATACTTTTCCCGAACCTTAACCGAGAGTTCTAAGGTTTCCTGTATGTGTGCTTTGTGAACAGCAATACCCGGCGTCCGTCGGTGCATAGCAGTATTCGTCGGTATCACAGGTGCCCGGGACCCATCCGCTGCATTGGTCCCCCGGGGTCTCATTGTTTGGACATTTTGTTAGAAAAAGACCTGAAATAATGCATACGACTTTAAAGGTCCATATAAGATGCGTACATTAAAACATTTTCAAGAAAATCTTCTTTATTTCTCAACCAAACGCTATGTTGTAACAACTTTAGAATCAGCTCTTCGAGATAATTCTAAAGAGTGGTTGGTGGAGAAATGACGATTTTAGTATTTGAATATGCACCTTTATCTGTTGCTCTACGAGTTTGAAAATAATGTGCTGTATCACATGATTATCACTTTACTCCAAAAATACGCATTTTAACACCTTTGCAAACAGAGCAGACCAAGATCAGGCACTTTTTTGTATGAACTGTCTGATTAGGTCTACTTTGTTTGCCTTTATCATCATGTATGTCTGATTATACAGTTTTGCTATGGCCAACACTAAAAGGAGGAAATACTCGTCTTGCAAAGCTTCAAAACTATTTGGTGAGACTTCTTACCTTAATCGTGGTATATTCGGGTCTCTCCGATCTGGGCTTGCTTATGACCCATTTCCATCAACCTTTCAACGCCAATGTCGCAAAAATACACTACGACAAATAGTGCAGTCCCAGATCAGACGCCGCCTTTTCAAGGCGGCGTCTGATCAGGGACTTCACTTTTGGTCTCAAACTCTATTTCTATATATGTATGCTTCATTCCTTTGAAATTTGCATTTATTTACCTTATTTCCTCATTTTACCGAATTTGCAGACGACGTTTAGAAATTTGGCACCGAAAGGGTTTCTACCAGGAATATACTGTAGAACCCCTTTAAAGTGTCCACTTGATCAGTAAACATTGGTATTATTAAAAGTAGGTGATTGCTTGACCCTTTCCTTCATATAAACGTGTTTTCACGCATTTGCAAACAGAGTAGACCCAAATCAGGGTCTGCTCTGTTTGCTAATGTAATTTGAAAGATATGTTTCTTTACTTTCTAAAATGGCTGCAATGCAACACCTTCTATGCTTCATTATAAAAATTTTGTCCATGCATATTCAGTAGGTTATCCGGCATTAAGCTACCACCTTTACGAAGCGGAGTCATACCGTTTTTAGATGGTCGCTGTTGAATTGTTTTAACCGTCGTTGTATTTCTTCAGCCATACTTTCTTATGCTTGTGATATTGCATTCTAATAATTGCCAATGAACAGACTCAATAAAATGGAGTCTGCAGTTTTCTCTTTTGACATTGCTGCTTTTCGAAGGATCTCTTACTTTCAGAATGTATGCACTTCACAGCAGCAGGTGCTAAAGTGCTCGTGTGGTGGCCATAAAAAGTACCCGTTCCCAGTATTCTTATTTTTTCTGGTCCGTTGGGATCATTACTGTCAATCCTTTTAGTTAGTAGTTATTAAGATTGAATACCGCTTAAGCTGGTGCTAGGTGAGGTGGGGGCTGTGTGAGTAGTGTTCGCTTTTAATAACTGCCCAAGGGCTGACTAAATAAAAACCGAGTCTGCAATTTTCTCTTTTGGCATTGCTACTTTTGTTTTCGAAGGATCTTCTACTTTCAGAATGTTTGCATCACTACATGGAGGATTAAAGTATAATACTTGGTATATGAGTTGCATTTGTAGTCAATGATCAAATAATTGGGGGTGTCCGACTTGGTT
Organism: Azorinus chamasolen; assembly: GCA_963576725.1. Taxonomy (NCBI): domain Eukaryota; kingdom Metazoa; phylum Mollusca; class Bivalvia; order Cardiida; family Solecurtidae; genus Azorinus; species Azorinus chamasolen. The sequence continues at coordinate 779,706 of OY755251.1, read as the reverse complement.
ACCCTAGTTCTGTCAAAATCCAAGATGGCGTCCAAGATGGTCACCATAACACTATGTGTTTGATAAAAACACCCATATTTTTAAGTTTCCCTGATTAGAATTGTCTACAAATTTGTAAAAGCAACACAAAGGTTGCATCAAAACATATTTAGATCCATTTTGACCATTAAATGTACGATCTTATACAACATCACTAAATTTCTAAAAACTAAATTGTAGAACAGAATAGAACACAAATCGTCTAGGGCAAACCGTCTGATCAAGGTCTTTTCTGCTTGCTTATGGCATTATTATTGATCTAACTATAGTTTCTACCAATACCCAAAAGTCCAACGTACACGTGCTATTATAAAATTCAGCTAATAAATACATATGCTGTCATTACTTCTTACATGAATATTAAATAGGGAAAATATTTACTCATTCTCTGCTACGTATTGAGGTCAACAAATTGTTTCATAGTAACGATTTTTTTCTTTTGATTCAAAAACATATTCTCAGTATCAGTTTTGTCGACTTATCCGACGACTCGTTTGAATACAATTATTGTGCAAGAGTTTTCACAGGTTCGCTCATTGAAGCGAAATATTGAAATAGAGTAAAAGAAACTGTCTACTACCTGATGACACAGACACCAAGACCACTAAGGTCACTATCAACAGAGTTCTCCTCATCTTCCAGCCTTTAATGTCTTGAAAATATATTGTTTTGCTAGCTTGTTGACTTTCTAAATGTTGCTTTTCACGACTGTGTATGATTCGTCATGTGACCTCACCACAAATGATTAAATTTTAAGGTATCCAACCAACATTTCTATATTGGAAAGTTAGTATGAGTTCTTAAACTCTCGTTTAACGCACATCGTATATTTCCGTTGAAATTCATACCGACTCTTTACAAAATCGTTCGGTTTCCAAAACTTACTTGCGGAATATATATTAGTTAGAATTTAATTGATAGTCTGTCAACATCTTTTTACCTAACCAGTAACTGATTCTGTTAAACAAGGAACTAACATGATGGGCTTTGTCGTTTTAAACCTATCAAAGTGGATTATCCATTTAGTGTCTAAATATATATTAAACTCAGTACGAAAGGCATAAACTTGCTAGATGATTTTGAATGCCAAACAGTGCAGACCATGATCAGATGGCTCCTCTAGGAGCCCTCTGATATGGGTATTTACTGTTTGCAAATGACGCTATGTATCTGTCCCGCATTCAAAGAGTTTTAAAACACCTGAGTAGAATATACCTTACTTTTGAAAAACAAAGATAAGAAATTATTTGAAATTAAAGATAAGACTGCTTTGTTCGCTGCTTATTCGACCTATTGACCTTACTGATGAGATTTTTAACCCTTTCCTCCATACATATACGCCTTTCGACACCTTTGCAAACAGTGTAGACCCAGATCAAACGGATCCTTTAGGAGCCGTCTGATCAGGGTCTACTCTGTTTATAATATACGGTAAAATCTCTCTATATAGGCCACTAAATCACCTCAAGTATTTTGTGTTAAAGGCAAGTTAAAGCCACCTGCCCTAAATGCCAAAATAATTAACACAATTTAGTGGCATTTATAGAGAGGTTTTACTGTAGCTCGGATTCTACAGTTTCTGCTCCAGTACAAATTTCATGAATATTCATGGTGTACAGGGTTAGAGTTTACCGACATGAATTATCTATGTCTATCTGACTATCTGGGCCCAGTGACAGAATTGTTTAGTATTTACTTTATGAATATTCATATCAGAAATAATAATAGTCATCATCATGAATATAAATAAGATAAAGCTTTATAATGATATATGATCACAGGGGATGTTGGCCATTGCAGCAGCTGTAGACTCAACTAACAGAGCAGAGACTGGCAGCAAGGCTGTGTTGGTGATTGCAGCAGCTATTGACCCAGCTAACAGGGCAGAGACTGGCAGCAAGGCTGTGTTGGTCATTGCAGAAGCTGTAGACTCAGCTAACAGAGCAGAGACTGGCAGCAAGGCTGTGTTGGCGATTGCAGCAGCTGTTGACTCAGCTAACAGGGCAGAGACTGGCAGCAAGGCTGTGTTGGTCATTGCAGAAGCTGTAGACTCAGCTAACAGAGCAGAGACTGACAGCAAGGCTGTGCTGGTGATTGCAGCAGCTGTAGACTCAGTTAACAGAGCAGAGACTGACAGCAAGGCAGTGTTGGTGTTGGCAGAAACGGTACACTTAGATCTATAGTGTCCTGTAAGCAAACAGGACAGGTCCAGATTAGAAGGTATCTTTCCGTCATATAAACGTGTTTCACGCATTTGCAAACAGAGTAGACCCAGATTGCTTTGTTTTCTAATGGAATTTGAAGGATCTGCTTCTCTACTCTCTAAAATGCCTACAATGTTTTACCTTCCATATTTCGCTGTAAATTGTTTTACATGAATATTCAGTAAGTATTGAAATTCGGGATAAACGTAGAACCGGGGAGGGTGAAGAAACGAACTAGTAAAAACAGATATTTCCTGAATTATTTCATAATATGACAAATATTTCAGATATTGTTTTCAAGGAGACATATATCCACTTCTACCGTACTACTCCGAAACTTAAAGTAGACGACAGTGTTTGCCGACGAAGATTATTTGGAGCTAAAAGAGTGACTATAACTCTTGTGTAATACAGAAAGCTCTACAGACAGTGTCTTCTACGTTGCTTCCGTCAGTCACAATGCTTCCATCTGTCTGAAACACCAACACTGATACGTGTTTTGATTGGCCAATGTAGATGCATTCTCTGACGATAACATTTACATATCAACCCTTTCCCTGTTCAATATTTCTGTAAGCAAGTTTAACATCATGAATATTAATTAGATTAGATAATATAATAACATGAACACAAGACATTTTGGCTAAGACAGAGACTGTAGAATCAGGCCTATATTATACCAGAAACAAACAGAGTAGATCCTGATCATACAGCTCCTATAGGAGCCGTCTGATCTGGGTCTACTCTGTTTGCAACTGTGTGCAAAAGGCGTTTATATGAAGGAAAGGTTTAATCTAGGAGCCGTCTGATCTGGGTCCACTCTGTTTGCAAATGCGTGAAAATGCGGTTAATGCTCCTTTAGGATCCGTCTGATCACGGTCTGCTCAGTTTGTTTATGGACATTTATGGATATGATTATGCAGTTTCAACAACAGTGAAAAATAAATCCGTTTATTGATTCTGTCATTGAACATTCATGGGGTGAAGAATTCTTGAATAAATGTTTAAGAGGGAAAGGGTTAAAAAACAAGCCTTTAATGAATAATGTATAGCTGGGAAATGGTTAAACACAGGCATTTAATGAATAATGTATAGCAAGGAAGGGGTTAAAACACAAGCCTTTAATGAATAATGTATAGCAGGGAAAGGGTTAAAACACAAGCCTTTAATGAATAATGTATAGCAGGGCAAGGGTTAAAACACAACCCTTTAATGAATAATGTATAGCAGGGAAATGGTTAAAACACAAGCCTTCAATGAATAATGTATAGCAGGACAAGGGTAAAACACAAGCCTTTAATCAATACTGTATAGCAGGCAAGGGTTAAAACACAAGCCTTTAATCAATAATGTATAGCAGGGAAAGGGTTAAAACACAAGCCTTTAATGAATAATGTACTTTTATTGCCTTATCAACGGTGTTGTCATCGGAACAAAACTATTTAAGTACAGTAACAACTAAATAACAATAACAGTAATAGTTCAGCTTATTATACTTCATAATACCCTTTCAACTCTGAATTTTCAAATGGACTATTCCAATATTCAAAAATGCCAAGCTTACTGTGAATGCTCAGGGAGTTTTAAAAAGAAAACTTAACATGACAAACAGTGCAGACCTTGATGAGAGAGCTCCTCTAGGAGCCCTCTCATCTATGTCTACACTGTTTGCAACGGACAGTGACTCGTTTCCCTTACGTACGGAAAAGGTTTAACCACTTTACATGGGACACTCAATACGTCGGTAGCTTAATGCAGGATAAATGTGATATAGAACGCTTCAAAAGAGCTGTTTGCATTACCTTTGTCTTGCATTAAAATCCACCTGCAATAAAGAACCCATGTTTTCCCATGTACGATCACCCAAAAGAAGCCTAATTGTGGACCTTAAGGGTAAAGTAAAGGTACTAAAGATGACGATTAGCGCATTTTCGAACAGAGTAGATCCAGAGTAGATCCAGCTCCTACAAGAGCCGTCTGATCTGGGTCTACTGTTTGCAAAGGGGTAGACATGCGTAGTTATGGAGTAAATGGTTAAACATTTATTTCACTATAAAAAATGTCTGCGTTTGATGGCTGTACGTGTTGTATATGGACACTTTTGACCGGTTGCCATTAAGGATGTAATATAAGTTCTATATTTGTTTGTATAATGTTGATAGCAATACGAGTGCATGTAGACTTAGATTATTCCTGCTCCTCCTCCTCATCGAACTCGCCCTCCTCCTCAGCTGTGGCATCCTGGTATTGCTGGTACTCAGACACCAAGTCGTTCATGTTGGACTCGGCCTCAGTGAACTCCATCTCGTCCATACCTTCCCCAGTGTACCAATGCAAGAAAGCCTTACGACGGAACATAGCGGTGAACTGCTCGGAGATACGTTTGAAAAGTTCCTGGATAGCAGTACTGTTGCCGATGAAGGTAGCGGACATCTTAAGACCACGTGGTGGGATGTCACAGACAGCAGTCTTAACGTTGTTGGGGATCCATTCAACGAAGTAGCTGCTGTTCTTGTTCTGAACGTTCAACATCTGTTCGTCAACCTCCTTCATGGACATACGGCCACGGAACATGGCGGCTACGGTCAGGTATCTGCCGTGGCGAGGATCGCAGGCAGCCATCATGTTCTTGGCATCGAACATCTGTTGAGTCAGCTCGGGGACGGTCAAAGCCCTGTACTGCTGGCTACCGCGTGAGGTAAGAGGAGCAAATCCTGGCATGAAGAAGTGAAGACGTGGGAATGGCACCATGTTGACGGCCAATTTCCTGAGATCAGCATTCAACTGACCTGGGAATCTCAGACAGGTGGTGACTCCGGACATGGTGGCGGAGACGAGATGGTTCAAATCTCCGTATGTTGGGGTGGTCAGTTTCAGGGTTCTGAAGCAGATATCGTACAGCGCCTCATTGTCAATACAGTACGTCTCATCGGTGTTCTCCACAAGCTGGTGGACCGAGAGAGTGGCGTTGTATGGCTCAACCACGGTGTCGGAGACCTGCAAGTAAAGAAAATCATGCAAAAATGTTTAATTATACAGTAAAACCTCTCTATAACGACCACTAAATTATGTTAATTAGTTGTAATTTAGAACAGGTGGCTGCTTAAAGCAAGGTGAAAGTAAAACAGAACGCTCCTATGGGAGCGTTCTGTTTTACTTTTACCTTGCTTTAAGCAGCCACCAGCCCTTAACACAAAATATTTGATGTAATTTATTGGTCGTTATAGAGAGGTTTTACTGTAGTAATTCAGCTAAATAAATATTCATTGTGTGGTTATTTCATACATGAACATTTTAAAACTTATGTATTGATACAGCGGCATTCAAAGCTTTGAATTAGTTATGGCTTGTTAAAATTACATGTATGTATAGATAAATGATGACTCCGTAAAAGACTTAAAAACAAGTAAACACTGTGAACAATACGCAGGTGCCAATTAAGTACAGTACAGTAAAACCCCGCTAATGCGACCACTTAAAATAGGTATAATTCTGGGTACTAGATGCAGGTAGTAGTTTAATGCTTATAACGACACCCATGTGTATTGATTAAGTGGTCGTATTAGAGGGGTTCTATTGTATTATTGTTGGCCAATATGCAGTAAACTCTCGATTATTTGAATACTTAAAATACGTATCATTACCGATACGGACATCAATCTTTACCCAAATATAAGGGTTAACCGTTTACTATAGGAACTTTCAGCATTACTTTAGACTTGCATTAAGCTGTCAAGAGTGTTTCATGATATGCGTAGTTGTACACTATAGAGCAATTCTTTATTGTAAATTTAGGAAGGGTCGAACTTTAAATCCGAGTTGTCTCGTAGTACGCGTTATCCGAGATCGAAATATCGAGGTTCAACCTTATATTGCTTTGTATTATTAACATTTTACTCCATGAATATTCTGGTCAGAAATAATGACAACATTAATATTAGATTACATGTAGTTTCAATAATAGCACAAGGGCTATGGCAGGAGCTTGTAGAGTCAGATCTCTATAATTTCATAAGCAAACAGAACAGGCCCTGATCAGACGACTCGTGTAGGGGTCATTATGATCTGGGTCCACTCTATTTGCAAAGACGTTAGAAAACATATCCATGGTGTAAAGAGTTAGATATGCCTCATAGTGTGTCAGATTAACAGCTTAACGGATTAGAATTTTTCAAGCTTTTGATCTTTTTAAACCAGAGATTGAAAGATTCTGTTGAATACGAATGAACAATGTCTAACGTTTTTAAAAGGATTGGAAGCTTTGAATTCACACCTATTTTGGTCACTAATTTACTTCTAAATGACCCTTGCTGTGTGATAACCTGTGTTTTGTAAAGTGTAATTGAACTAATTGTAGATTCAGATAAATCATCGCTTTTGACAAGCGGTGCCTTATCATGTTCTACATTATTTGAAGTAGTATTAGGGAAAACACGTGACGACTAATAAGAGACCAACAATGTAGACTTTGATCAGACACCGCGAGTCCAAAGTACAAATATTGAAATGTATAAAGGTAGACATGTGTATGTACTGTAATCGACCTTAGTGTGGACGACCCATGGTGTAATAGTTCTGGTGTTTACATAACACAAGGTTGGGCAATGTACGTGCAACACCTATTAGATGAAATAAAACGTTTATAATGGCAAGGTGAACGAGGGATTTTTTCTGCATAAATTAAAACCTTTTCTAGAAAACCTTTTTTATTTCTCCCCAAACCCTATGTTGTGACCACTCTTTAGAATCATCTCGAAGAGACGTTTCTAGTGGTCACAACATAGGATTTGAAGGCGAAATGACGATTTAGTATTTGAGTACGTTCATTTATCTGTTGCTCAGATTATTACCAACAATATAGGGTTTGTCTGAGAGTTAATCTGAATCATCAATGTTTGAACGTTTTATATCGCACTGTCCCATTTTGCTGTTTACACAGTGCCTACCTTTGGTGATGGTACAACGGAGAATGTGTTCATGATTCTGTCTGGGTATTCCTCGCGGATCTTGCTGATGAGGAGGGTTCCCATACCGGACCCGGTACCGCCACCGAGAGAGTGTGTTAGCTGGAATCCCTGCAGACAGTCACAGCTCTCGGCTTCCTTCCTGACTACGTCGAGGACGGAATCGACGAGCTCAGCGCCCTCAGTGTAATGACCCTTGGCCCAATTGTTTCCGGCTCCGCTCTGACCGAAAACAAAGTTGTCCGGGCGGAAGATCTGCCCGAATGGCCCAGATCGTACGGAGTCCATGGTGCCAGGCTCCAAGTCCACGAGGATGGCACGGGGCACATACTTGCCACCGGTGGCCTCATTGTAGTACACGTTGATTCTCTCCAGTTGCAGGTCTGAATCTCCGTGGTAGGTACCAGTGGGATCAATGCCGTGCTCGTCCGAGATCACCTCCCAGAACTGAAATAAAGATACCGTAAAGCTGTTTACCCTTTACCGCCAATTTCGCATAAATGCACCACGACAAATAGTGCAGTCCCAAATCAGACGCCGCCTTTTCAAGGCGGAGTCTGATCAGGGACTTCACATTTTGTCTCAATCTATATTGCTATATCTGTGCTTTATCCTTTGAAATTTGCAATTATTTATCTCAATTCCTTATTGTATCGAATGATTTAACAAACATTGGATTGCAGACGACAATCAGAAAGTTGGCACCGAAAGGGTTAAACTGCCCTTTTTACAATGGTGTGTCTTTCGAAAATAGAAAAAGCTAATATTGCTGTAAATTATTTGTAAAATTAAGTCTTATCCTATTGTGAAGAAACTAATGTCTGCTAAAATTTGGAATATGTGCAATATTACCATACAGTTGAACTTCGAGAAAACTCGAACTAAAAAGTCCAGTCCTTCCAAAACTTCCAATACAGAATTGCTCTTAAATGTATAACTATGCATATCTAGAAACACGCGTGACAGCTCAATGCAGGTCTAAAGTAGTGCTGAAATCACCTACAGGAGCTTTCAGCATTATGTTCGACCTGCATTAAGCTGTGAACTTAAGACATTGTCCAAACTAGAAATCAGATGACTCGAATTTGTTATCTCGAAGTAATTGTATGGTCGCTTGAAATTCGAGATATCGAAGTTCAACTATAATAGATAGTTTCTGATAGCATGTGAGGGAATGAGACGAATCCGCGTTGGCCTTCGCAAACAATGTGGATCCAGATGAGACGCCATACGGACGTCATGTCTCATTTTTGTTAACCCATTTGCTCCCAGTGGATTCTTCCATGTTTTATATATTGGATTAGTCCATTTTTTATCTAAAGGGTGCATGGCCTAAATTTTCAAATTCGTTTTGTTTTTATATTACAATTCCTATCAGCAAACAGTGTAGACTCTGATCAGACGCCGCATTATGCGGCGTCTGATCAGAGTCTACACTGTTTGCCTACGTCCCATATATGGGATCGTGGGAGCAAATGGGTTAATACTTATTAGCTAGTTTTTTTTCTTAATGCGTATTTATTATTAGTTATTTGTTATTAATTTCAACAGTTTTAGAAAAGTCACGGAATGGAAAAGATTGCGATGGCTGCGGTGTCCGTGTTTAATCCTTTCATTATATTCCTTTGCAAACAGAGTAGACTCAAATCAGACATCTTTTAATGTTGGGTTGTTTGTTTTGCTTTGTTTTTGTTTCGTTTTGTTATGGGGTTTGTTGTTGTTTTGGTGTGTTCTTTTGTTTTGTTTCGACGCTGTTCTGTTGTTGTTTTGTGATTGTTTTGTTTCTGTTTTGTTGCTGTTAGTCTTTTTTGTTTTGTAGTCTAAAAAATCATGAAGAAAACTGCACATTGAAAACAGAACTAGGAGCCTTCAAAACGAATTCACGTGGTGGCAAGGGTTTAAACAATATAGATATCCATGCACAATAAAGGCAGACAGGCAGACGGCGTTTTTAGCTTCGAATATTTTGTCAATTAATCATTTTGGAAACATGACAGAAACTTCATGAATGTGATACCTCTCTGTAAGTCAGCCAAAAAATTTCTAAAGCAATGAACTACTTTATTTCAAAGGAAGATTCGTTTACATTATTGAAACAAAGTGAAAATCAATAGAGCTTTTCTTTTTGGTTCAATTTGTTCAGCATACCGTAATACCGCCAAATTAATAGGACAATAAGCCTTTATCACGGTCTAACTCTTTCGCTGCCACTTATTGTTGTCTGCAGAAATTATCCCGTGCAACAGTTTGTTTTAACGTTCAGCATTTTTACTTCAAAAACATATTCGACGAAGGCAAACAGTAACTCCGTGTCTGATCTGGATCCAATCTGTTTTATTACGTACAGTAAAACATCGATACCACGAACATTTAATGATGAAGAAAATATGTTTTTTGTAGGCTGGTGACTGCTTAATGCAGGATGAAAGTCATACAGAAAGCTCCACCAGGAGCTTTCTGCATGACTTTAACCCTGCATTAAGCTGCCACCTGTGTTAAAGATCGATAATTGTACGTTTTTTGTGGTCGAATAATCGAATTTTAACTGTAAATACAGATCCGCTATTGGTATCGAAAATATGAAGTAAAATTGTCGTCTGATTCAATTTTTATATTTGAATTTTCTTCATTTTCCCTTCAAAAGACATATTCCCAGGAAAAAAACAGTTTGGATCATGATGATGCACCGAGTTACTTTAATCTGGATCTAGACAGTTCGCCATTGGCAGAGAAAGAGTGTAGTAAAATTGTCGTCCGCATAATCCTGGTTCATCTAAGAATTCAGAATCTGTTGACCGTATGTCAAAGGACTTGAATCTTGACAAGATCCCTAAAGATTATGTTCTCATCAGGATCTTCACTGTGTGCAAATGCAAGACAGGTCGCGTTTAACCCTTTCACCGCCAATATCGCATAAATGCGCCACGACAAATAGTGCAATCCCAGATGAGAGGCCGCATTTTCAAGGCGCCGTCTGATCAGGGACTTCACTTTTTGTCTCAATCTCTATTTCTATATCTGTGTTTTATTCCTTTAAAGTTTGCATTTATTTATCTCATTTCTTTGTTTTACTGAATGATTTAACAAAATTTGATTGCAGACGACAACTAGAAAATTGGCACCGAAAGGGTTAAGAGCATAGAAGTTTACAGACCGAGGCATGCTCTATATTTCCCTTTGGCGTTGAATATCAGGTGTCACTGATTTGACCCATATCTATCACATGATAATCTCTGAAAGTGACATGAATATTTTGGCGACAGATCATGAATCGCTGCCAGGTGATTAAAACAGCTAGCAACGAGAAGACATAATAACCTCATAGACAATTAGCACCCGCAATATGTTGTCATTTTAGATCCAAAAAGATCACATGACTAACAAAGTAACAAGTAGATTTTAGTTTGTATTTTTTTCTGTCCATCAACAATTTTACTACATAAATAAACCATTTTACGTCTTTGTATATAGCGTATACCCAGATCCGACGGTTCTTGTATGAACCGCCTGACCAGGTTCTGCTCTGTTTGCTTATAAAATGATATAGATCTGATTCTACAGTTTCTTCCCTGGACACATTTTCATGTGTTCGTATTTCATTATTAAACATCACATAATTAATATTAGAACTCATGACGTCATTAGTTCTTACATAAATAGTCATTAAGTAAAGGGTTAATGTTAAAAGTTGGGTTGGGTTTTGTTCAGTCTGATGTGATGTAGATAATCTGGGTATCTATCTCAATCTGAACGGGTGAACTGAATGGGGCCTTTGAGACCAAAAAGATGGGATGGGCTAGTGTAGGATTGGGCATTATTGAGATTGAGACAAATAGTATGCAAAGCCATATTATGAGACGAATAAACCCATTCCCTCGTATTGAAGCATTATTTTAACGCCTCTTTTGAAACCAGTGTGATATACAGAGCAATCCGATAAAAATCAAATCAAATAAATAGAGCATTTGCTAAATGCTCTATTTATTATAATGGTTTCACAATTTTATAATTTCATAAGCAAACAGAGTAGACACAGATCAGACGGCTCCTATGGGAGCCGTCTGATCTGTGTCTACTCTGTTTGCAAGAGCGTAGAAAGTTTATATGAGTGAAAGAGTTATACGTTCCAGATAGTTTATTAATGTGGTTATGGTATGACCTCTAGTGCTGTTCTTCCAGATAGTTTATTAATGTGGTTATGGTATGACCTCTAGTGCTGTTCTTCCAGATAGTTTATTAATGTGGTTATGGTATGACCTTTAGTGCTGTTCTTCACCCATATCCTCATGTGGACAAACAATGTCTACTGATGGTTGGATCTTTTCAATGTTCACTGCTGCTTCGGATTCTATCAAGATTTGAGACAATATTGTGTGATAACATTTTTTATGAGAGAATATTGTGTAAGTACACAAGGTGTTGTTGTTGGGGGTTTTAAGAAAATATTGTGTAATTACACAAATGGTTTTTATTTTATTTGAGACAATATTGTATAACAAGGTTGTGGTTGTTTTGTTTTGTTTTCATTTGAGACAATATTGTGTAATTACACAAGTTTTGATTTGAGATAATATTGTGTAATAGCACATGTTTTTTGAGAAACTATATACTAATCTTGTATAAAATAATTTGGATCCTGATTAGACACCGAGTTACTCAGTGTTTCATATGGATCCATAACTGTTTGCAAATGAAGCTTATCTGGCAGCTAGCTTGGTTAACATTAAATCGGTTTTCGGTGTCTTCGCAATCATGAAGCTCTTTTTCCTCCAAACAGTTCCCAGACGGGTGACTCATGTAATCTGATGCTAGTGTCATTTTCCAATTATTGTAAAATCTCGATTATTCGAATTTTATGTCTAGAAGAATTTAGACCGTTTCAGGCAAGTGGCTGCTTAATGCATGGTGAAAGTAATGCAGAAAGCTCCTACTTTCACCATGCATTAGGCTGCCACCTGTCTTAAAGATCGATAATAATACGTATTTTAGCGTTCGAATAATCGAGATTTTACTGTATTTCCTTGACAAGAGGCTTTTGTGATAAAAAAACCCCACCGCATTTGTCAAAGAACACAGCTTCTTTTAACCCATTACCTCATACATGTAAGCTATTTCAGACACAATCCTTTCGAATAAATCTACTGAAAAGGAGAGTTTAATAAAAATAAAAAAAGAGACTGCAAATGAGACTGCAAATGAGACTCCAAATAAACCGGTGTCTCACCAGGGTCCAAACTGTTTGATGCCGAGCTTGGGTTGTGATTTTTGCACAAAAAGTAGAACATTCAAAAAAGGAATAAAAATTGAAGCATACGACAGCTTGCAGGGAAAGACTTAAATAATAATAATAATCATAATAATAATAATAATAATTTCATATGATTATAATGATAATAATAACCGAGTGAAATAGCCTTTATAAAGAGTGTAAACCCAGACCAAATGATCCCTAAATGAGCACTTTAATCAAGGTCTATTCTGCTTGTCATACAACTCATTTTCTTCAGTGACATAGTTTGATACGGTTTTCGTTTAATTATTATTCAGAAAGGGGGGGGGGTCAATTTAAATTATTTAACATATTAATGTTTAACCCTTTCCTTCATATCAACTTTTTTTCACCACTTTGCAAACATAACTGACCCAGATCAGACGTTTAATCAGGATCTGCTGTGTTTGCTTATGACATGATATAGATCTGGGTCCATGCTTATAAAACTTTTAGTTGAGTCTGAGTTCGTTCTCAAGTTTTTGATTGGTCAGATTTGAGCCAGAGGCTCAAATCTGACCAATCAAAACCTTGAGAACTCAAATCTGACCAATCAAAAGCTTGAGAACGAAATCAGATTCTACAGGTTTTGTCAAATCAATAAATAATCTCTTGAAAAGTTTACATTATAAACATTCAGCTAATAAATATCCATGATGTCATTATTTCTCGCATGAAAGTGTTAAAACTAACTGACCTTAGCTCCGATCTGGTTTCCACACTGACCAGCCTGCATATGCACTATCTCACGCATGTTGACGTTTGTTAAGTTGTCGAGAAAATATCAAAAAGAAAGGGAACGATACCAACTCGTGGACACTTCTTCAGTGGACGCTTCTTCAGTGAATCTAGACAATCGAGTGTAACGTTTAAAAAAGAAACGAAGGCCCGTAACTAGGCGTTGCCAAGAAGCATTGTGACGAAATAGGTATACTAGTAACTAATACTATGGCGACAAGCTAAAGAATGACTACACCTGTCTTTTAAAAGCAAGTGATTGCTTAATGTAAAACAAAAGTAATCCAGACATCTTTTCTAACGAAGCGTTCTGGATGACATTTGTCCTGCATTAAGCTGCCATCTACATAAATGGTGCATATTTAGTGTTTTAGTGGATGTTGGAGTGATGTTTCACTGTACCCTGTGTGTCGTTAATGAAGCGACATGACATGCTTCTATTTGCCCTTACAATGACAAAAAGAAGGTCTCTGAAACGCAGTTCTGGTACAAAGTTTAGTTTTATCCGGATCGTTCAAGCTGTTACGAAACTACTGACTGAGGTTCAAATATCTTGGATCTTGATGAGTGGGCACGTTATTTGGGGTCTCATCTGGATCTAAACTGTTTTCAAATAACCACCAGGTGGCGCTTAACATGAGAAGAGTCAACATTGTCACTGTCGTGTATCACTGTCTGCAGAATGTGTCGTCTGCTTCAAATTTCATCTCATTGTTTCGTTATTTTTTGTTTTTAAAATTACAATCAGAATCACAAAATGTTTGTGTCCTGATGACACATGGTGTATGATCTAGATCCAAACTGTTTACATAGTTGTTCCCAGATTCCTCAGTGGTAAGGACAGAGCTAAAGATACGTGTTTGAATTGGAAATCACTAGGCGAGTCCAGTCGTAAAGAGCACTTTTGTTTTATTGAATACGGCATTATTCTCTGTTCTATAGTTTGAAATATTCGGTTGGTGTCTCATTGTATGCTTAACCTTTAACCCATACCTTTATATAAACGTGTTTCCGTGCATTTGCAAACAAAGTAGACCCAAATCAGACGGCCCCTACAGGAGCAGTCTAATCAAGGTCTGCTCTGTTGGCTAGTGGGATTTGAAGTATCTATTTATTTTCTAAAATGGCTGCGATATCCCACCTTTCATTATATATTTTTTTGTCCATGAATATTCAGTAGGTGTTGACTTTTGGAATATGGTGAATATTTAGGGATTTTTCAAAAGAAAAGAGTAACATGACAAATAGTGCAGACCCTCAGAGAGCTTAAGTGACTCGTACCCCGCACTGTAAGTGTCAGCCCTTCGCTTGCTAATCGCGTCAATATACCTACCTGTGAATAGGAGCTGTCTCATCAGGGTCTGCACTATTTACAAGTTGACTGTGCAACCAGTGCACTCCACAGCAGTGATTGCACAGCGAAATACCTGTACACAGTGAAGATATATGTAATTATACGACAGGGCATGGTTAATGCTTGCTAATCGCGTCAATATACCTACCTGTGAATAGTGAAGACCCAGATGAGACAGCTCCTGCAGGAGCTGTCTCATCAGGGTCTGCACTATTTACAAGTTGATTGTGCAACCAGTGAACTCCACAGCAGTGATTGCACAGCGAAATACCTGTACACAGTGAAGATATATGTAATTATACGACAGGGCATGGTTAATGCTTGCTAATCGCGTCAATATACCTACCTGTGAATAGGGAAGACCCAGATGAGACAGCTCCTGCAGGAGCTGTCTCATCAGGGTCTGCACTATTTACAAGTTGATTGTGCAACCAGTGAACTCCACAGCAGTGATTGCACAGCGAAATACCTGTACACAGTGAAGATATATGTAATTATACGACAGGGCATGGTTAAAGAAGGAGAAATGTATTTTAAAATTCAGCAAGTGAAGGGTTAAGTACACATGGTTGTCCTCTGCTATAAATCTTAGATATTTTTCTTGCATTTCTCCTCAAACGTTCAATCATAATGTCAAGCAGTTTTGTGTCTTTTTTCCTTCTATTAATAACAAATTCCGACAAATAGTTTCATCTGAAAGTAGCATGGCATCCAGGGACAGGCCGATTTCAACTGTTTGAAAACTTGTGGTCCAGAGCTTTTGCAATGTCAGCTCGTATGCTAAAGTTTAAAACTGTGTTCATAATGTACGAGCATCTTGTTTTATATATGTAAGTTATTTACAATTTATGTACGATAAAAACTATTTAAATTAAAGCAGTTTGGATTATGATGAGATGCCAACTTAGCAAACCCTCGAGAGAGTAGCAGATAGATAAGATATAATAGATAAAGACAGAATAGATCAGATAAGATAGAGAGGTACATACGAGATAAAAAAAAAAGATAGATAGATAGATGTTTTGCTTTTTAGTGTAAATTCGGTTTTCAATTGGAGTCAAAACTGGATACACGGACCATGTGGTAGCCTACTCGGACAAGCCTGCATAGCACAATAATGGGTATCGCTGCTTGGAATGATCATACGAGGCAATTGATAGGGATTTAAAGTATTTAAAGTAAACGGGACGATTTTCATTTCTCTTCTCAAGCTGATGTTGTTTAAGATTCTGGATCCACACTGGTAACTTTATCCCCATGCATATCTATTTAGTCTGGACACTTTTCTCCTGTATCGGTGCCATACAGCATATATTGTGTTGCGATGTCGTTAAATCCAACTCAATCACTAACTGGATACATGGTTCAATTTCCATATTTACAGCAACTACTTAAACCCCACTGTTATTGACCTTTTTCTAAAGTAAATGCAACGGAATAGACATATACATGTACACATACATGTAATTATGTGGCAATCAGGTATTTCTCCAGCGCTCTATATAAGAAGGCTTAATGCTGCATGGCACATGTCTATGGTCAACTTAATTTGTCCATGATGCTTCAAACAAATGGAAAGTATGACAGTGACATCTATGATTTTTTCCTATAGAACGATTTAACCCATTCCCTCATATTGACGACTTTTGACGACTTTGTAAAAGTCACTTTGTGAAACCTATAGGAACAAATACTCTGTTTATCACAATGGTTTCAAACTACAAAATTCTAAAAATTTCCTTTTCTCTAGTTAATGCTCCTTTTTGGTAGATTTATCCTCAAAGAGGTTGTATCTAAAAAAAAAAGAAGCCTATGAGGTAATGGGTTAAGATACCATTGTAACAGCTCGCGTATATTATTCATGGTTTGCACACATTGATACCATATTCTGTTGACATCATGATTTAAAACTGTACCAAACCGTCTTCGTCGCATAAACAGCGACTGTCATGTAAATGTATTTTATACAGTAAAACCCTGCTAATACGACCACGTAAAAGAGGTATAATTCTGGGTACTAGATGCAGGTGGTAGCTTAATGCAGGACAAAAGTAATGCAGAAAGTTCCTAGAGGAGTTTTCTTCATTACTTTTGTCCTGCATTAAGCAACCACCTGCTTATAAAGACACCCATATTTATTCATTAAGTGGTCGCATTAGAGGGGTTCTACTGTATTTACTTTGTAACTATGTGATACAAACTTCTATTTTCAGCTTCAATATGTATGGGGAAGAATGTGATGTGTATTTTACTTCTGTTCATCCTGATAGGAACGACATCCGCTGTTGTGCCATCTGATCTACCGTCATCGAATGCAAACTTTCACAGGTCAATACTAATTGTTTAGTATTTCAAACAAGGGTAAAAGTACATCAAATCAGCGTATTGAAAGATGGTGGTGCACATTAAGGCATCAGTGCATACAGTTGTGGATGAATGTAGTCAAGGACGTGCGTGATTCAGACTGTTTCGATGAACTAGACCCAGTGCATTGTGAAAACTTAAAATTTTGTTTTATGCCTCTAAATCAAACTGATTTAGACCGAAATGCCCATCAGGGGAATATTCATAACATAAGATCACATCGTAATGTAGAAGCACACTATGAGAAACCTGACGTTATGCATTTTTTACCAGAAATGTTTGACATTTTGATAATAGACAGGCAGTTGATCTAAACGACGTGAGGTGCTGTAAAGACATGTATTCAATTAGAAAGCAAAACTAGGGTGTATTTAAAGAATTGACACACCTTCTGAAGCCTGAGCTTTACATACCATTAGACGCTGACGTTGTCTTGTTGTTGTACATCGAAATTAAACGACTTGGTGGCGGGAGCAGATAATGTAGCAGCACAGTCTTAACTAGCATTTCAGTCACACTCTAAAACTTTCTACACTAAATTATTTATGTCTTTTTAGAAAAAAACAACACCTTTAGATTATGTACATCTGTAGTTCCAAAAGGTGTATAGCAGTGTTGGTGTGTTGACAATACAGTTTCTTAGTAGGTTAAACATATTTTATTTCAATATATATTGAAAGGGGTCGGCCACAAGTTCTACCAACATTAGTTACGGTCCTTCCCCTACAATTTTAACATTGCAAATTAATATTTGGCAATATGGCAATATATACACAAAACATACACTAAAAGACAGGAGGAACAGGTAGGAGAAGAAGAAGAACCAGAAGAAGATGCTGATTAAAGAAGAAGAAGAAGAATAGGACTAAATGTTGACAACATATCAAGAAGAAAAGACGAAGAATATGTATGAAGGTCTAAGAGCACATGTACTAGATATTGTTATCTGAACCCTGGCAATTTAGTAGTCAGGCTTCTTAGTACAACTGACACATGTCTATATGGTTGCCTAACCACGAATCCGAGTCAACCTGGCCTGGGTCAAGTTGGTCCGGGTCAACTCGGCCTGTTTTCGGCCGGATCAACACGAACTGTTAAAATGCGTGAATTAAAATATTTTCAAGAATAACTTCTTTATTTCTTTACCAAATCATATGTTGTGACCAGTTTTTAAAATCGTATCAAGGAGACGATTCTAAATAGTGGTCACAACATATGATTTGGTGGAGAGATGGCTATTTTAGTACAAAATACGCACCTAAAGTCCTTCATCTGTTGCTCTTGAAGTGAAATAAAATACCACCATAACCATGACTCAGGGTGTACTTTATGCTGATTACATTCTGCTTAACCCTTTACTCCATAAATAATCATGTAAGAAATAATGCAATCAGGTTCCATGCTTATAAAGCTTTTAGTTGAGTCTGACTTTCGTTTTCAGGCTTTTGATTGGTCAGATTTGAGTTCTCAAGCTTTTGATTGGTCAGATTTGAGTTCTCAAGCCTTTGGCTCAAATCTGACCAATCAAAAGCTTGAGAACGATCTCAGACTCAACTAAAAGCTTTATAAGCATGGACACTGGAATATTAATTGAATTATTGTTTTTATATAAGGACATGTAAACAGACTAAACACACGAAAAGTGTGCCCTGGCCAACTTTATAGAATTGAATCTACAAAAGCCTTTGAAAACAGTAGACCTAGATCGGATGGCTTCGATAGGAGCCCTCTGATCAGGGTTTGCTGTTTGTCGTTTGTTTCTGTCATGATGTGAAATCCAACATTTGTAGTGATACAGCTACATGTAATTAGCTAAAATCAGCTAATTAATATTCATTATATCATGAACGCTTGCATAAATATTCAAGGAGTAAAGGGTTAACTTAGTATGCGAAGTAAATGTAGTCTACCAAAAAATGTTGTTTGCTACAAAGTAGAAGACTATCCTGAAGATATTTTAAAGTGGGACCCAATTTGGGACCCAGATAAAAAAAAAACTAAGTAAATGAATATCTCGCTAGGATCAAGTAAGTTTGCATAGGTTTAACCATTTTCCTGTTTTGGTCAGACATGGGTCTGCTCTGTTTGCAATCGCGTGAAAGGGTGTTTAAATGAGGGAAAGGGTTAATAATCTATGTTAAAACACTATACATGCTGCATTACACACTCACAATTTTATGAGCTGCTATACAAGCTGTCTGCTCTGGGTTCGTTCTGTTTGCTTGTGGAACAATACAGATCTGATTCTACAGTTTCTGTATTTTTTCTGATTATTGTTATTTATAATGTTTGTTTAGTCCTGATATGAATAAAGTGGATGAAACAAGATTGTACCTTTTTTAATTTTTTAAATTCACAGTTACAGATATTAAGTTTGCGTACCTACATTCTAACAAGAGTACCGCATACGGTACATGTCTGACTCTATATGCCTTATAATTATAAGTGTTGACATTTTCTAATTTGTGCTTCAGATCTTGATCTCCATATTAAGGTGATATTATATATAAAAAGAATGCAGTGAATATATTATTAAATAAAAAAGTTACGGTCACTGTCATATTTGCAGATTTTTGATAAGCACAAGGGCCATAACTCTGTAACAACAAATTGAATGAAACTCAAAATCAACTCGGCTTAAGATTCAAATAAAAAAAAACGCAATATACGTGAAAGTCAATATTAAGGTCATATCATATAAAAAATGAAGTAAATATCATTTAAAATGAAAAAGTTTCGACCATCCTTATATTTGCATATATTTTGCATTATGTTTTAAGGGCAATGGCTATACCTCCCCAACGACAAATCAAATGAACCTCAGAATCGACTCTGTTTCAGATATTGGTGCATTAAAAGATGCATTAAAGATTTGTGTGACTTTACATTAATATCCGTCAAAATAGTTTTCCGAGAAAACAGCGGACAAACAAAATGTTGACGGACAAAGGGACGAACGGACAGGGCCACGCCAATATACGACCACCTTTGTTAGGTGGGTGTATAAAAATGTTATTTTATCCACCAAACCCTCTATTGTGACCATTCATTAGAATCGTCTCATCGAGAAGATTCTAATGAATGATCAGAACGGCTCTTATAGAAGCTGTCTTAGCAGGGTCTGCTATGTTTGTTTTTGACATGATATGTATATAACTCTTTAATTTTTGTCAAAGCAATAACTTTCATGCAAAAGTTTACATTATACATATTCCTAATAAATATTCATGATGTCATTATTTCCTACATAAATATTGAACAGTGAAAGGGTTAAGACAGGTGACACCTTAATGTAGGATAGAAAGTCATGTAGAAAGCTCCCCTAGGAGTTTTCTACATGGCTATGACATTTAGCACCCACCTGTCCAAAACGTTCTCAATTCGTCATTACTTAAAGTTCGAACTATCGAGTTTATACTATATATAATTTATATATGCAGGTCGCTCTGTATAGAAATTCGCGAAGGATGTAGCAGATTAACTGGAGAAATTTAGTCCAAACATCCGAGTTCTGTTATTATTCTAGAACTTAAACTGTCACAGTTAAATAATACACAAACATATAACTCAATATTTTCACACAATCAATGTACACTCCCTCAACAATATCGAAAATACAACACCCGCCATGACATCTACTGCCAAATTTCGTCATAACTCATAACTCATTTATAAGTCCGAAGTCAATAGTGCCCTCCAGGGCTTCCATAATTATATACACCCTTATGCATGTCACTATAGTCATAGCCCTGTAGCTATAGCCTTAGGCATGTCACTATAGTCATTGTCCTGTAGCTATAGCCTTAGGCATGTCACTATAGTCATTGTCCTGTAGCTACAGCCTTAGGCGTGTCACTATAGTCATTGTCCTGTAGCTACAGCCTTAGGCATGTCACTGTAGTCATTGTCCTGTAGCTATAGCCTTAGGCATGTCACTATATTCATTGTCCTGTAGCTACAGCCTTAGGCGTGTCACTATAGCCATTGTCCTGTAGCTACAGCCTTAGGCATGTCACTATAGACATTGTCCTGTAGCTATAGCCTTAGGCATGTCACTATATTCATTGTCCTGTAGCTACAGCATTAGGCATGTCACTATAATATAGTCATTGTCCTGTAGCTACAGCCTCGGGCATGTCACTATAGTCATTGTCCTGTAGCAACAGCCTTTGGCATGTCACTATAGTCATTGTCATGTAGCTACAGCCTTATGCATGTCACTATAGTCATTGTCCTGCTACTACAGCCTAAGTAACGTCACTATAGACATTGTCCTGCTACTACAGCCTACGTCATGTCGCTAAAGACATTGTCCTGCTCCTACATCCTTAGTCATACAACATTAGACATGTTCATGCTACTACAGTCTTAGTTATTCGACTATAGATATTGACATGCTACTACAGTCTTAGTCATGTCGCTATAGACATTGTATTGCTACTGTAGTCATAGTCAAGTCACTATAGACATTGTCTTGCTACTACAGCCTAAGTCATGTAACTATTGCCATTATTCTCCTACTACAACATAGGTCATGTCACTGTAGACATTGTCCTGCTACTATAAGATACAAGATGCAATAACCTTTATTCAGAGTCCGTTATGTAGAACATAATAACGTTAGCTTTATAGCTATTTTCCAACAAACAGAGCATTTAAAATAACAATCAGTAAATAAAAGAACAATACATATACCACATGCTGAACATTTGAAGAATAATGATGGTATAGTCTCAAGATTTGAAGTAATTTTGTTTAGTGAAAAAATGTATTATGGGAAAAAGATGAAGAGCATTTTCATCTGTGAATAAGTGTTCACAATCTTTTCCAAGATTTACAAAAAATTGAAAGTAGCGAAACACTTTACGAACAGTGGCCTCACAGCATGCAGTATATAAAATGATGTAGATGGCTAAAAATAATACATTATCACAGACACTGATTATTTTGTAGTCAGTGTCTGTTCTTTTTTTTAATAATCTAGCATATTTCAGATATACAATGAATAGAGAAAGTAATGACAAACTGTTTTAGGAACATGCAGGACATTTACAGGTTGGACCGCCTAAGCCATGCCACTATAAACATTGTCTTGCTACTATAGTCTTAGTTATGTCAGTATGGACATTGTCATGCTACTACAGTCTTAGATATGTCAGTATGGACATTGTCCTGGTACTGCAGTCTTAGATATTCAACTATAAACATTGTATTGCTACTACAGCCTAATTCACGTCACTATAGACATTGTCCTGCTACTATAGCCTAAGTCACGTCACTATGTAGACATTGTCCTGCTACTATAGCCTAATTCACGTCGCTATAGACATTATCCTGCCATTACAACTTTAGACATACAACAGCTAATAGACATGCTGCTGCTACTATAATCTTAGTTATTCCACTACAGACATTTTCCTGCAACTACAGCCTTAGTCATATCACTATAGTCATTGTCCAGCTACTACAGCCTTAGTCATATCACTATAGTCATTGTCCTGCTAATACAGCCTTAGTCATATCACTATAGTTATTGTCCTGCAACTACAGTCTTAGTCATATCACTATAGTCATTGTCCTGCTAATACAGCCTTAGTCATATCACTATAGTCATTGTTCTGCTACTACAGCCTTAGTAATGTCACTACAGACATTGCCCTGTTGCTATAGTCTTAGTTCTGTCACCATAGACATTGTCTTGCTACTACAGTTTTAGTTATGTCACCATAGACATTGTCTTGCTACTACAGTCTTAGTCATTCCACTATATATACATTGTATTGCTACTACAGCCAGAGTCATGCCACTACAACACGCTGTGTGTATCTATAAGATCATTATCATGGCGTTTAATTAATATTTACATTCGCTCTGCAACGTCCTTATATAACCTTATTCTAAAAAGAAAGTTGCATTTTCCCATGAACGTTCATTTCAATACCCGATCCGTTGAAATATAAGAAATACAATGGAATATAAAAATAAGAAATGAATGACGTGCTCCCTGTGTTCATGAGGTTATGCAACGCATAGCTTTACGAGCAAAGATTTACGTGAAGCCCTTCGGGCTTCACTAACTTTGCTCGTAAAGCTATGCGTTGCATAACCTCATGAACACCGGGAGCACGTCATTCATTTCTTAATTGAACGTGTTCCTGCAACCCTACTCATGTTACTTTAGCCTGAATGTAACTATGTTCTTGGGACCTTAAAACTGATATACACATTCAAATGGAGCACGAGACATGGAGTTACTCCACCTTCTGCAGCCATTTGCAACGGTTATCACAATTTCGCCTATTGTTAAAACTAAATCCTTTCCTTTTCACACATTTTCAAACAGAGTAGACCCAGGTAAGATTCAAGATCCTATAGGGTTCATCTGATCAGAGTCTGCTCTGTTTGCTAATGGAATTTGAAAGATCTGTTTATTTACTTTCTACAATGGCTACGATGTTGTACCTTTCGTATTTCGTTGTAACTAGTTTGTCCATGTCTATGAACAATCAGTTGATACAGTAAAACCTCTATAACGGCTAATAAATTGTGTTATTAGTTGGTACAGTAAAACCTCTATAACGGCTAATAAATTGTGTTATTAGTTGGTACACTAAAACCTCTCTATAACGGTCACTAAATTGTGTTAATTAGTCGGTACAGAAAAACCTCTATAACGGCCAATAAATTGTGTTAATTAGTTGGTACAGTAAACCCTCTCTTCTATAACGGCCAATAATTTGTGTTAATTAGTTGGTACACTAAAACTTCTATAACGGCCAATAAATTGCGTTAATTAGTTGGTACGGTAAAACCTCTCTATAACGGCCAATAAATTGTGTTAATTAGTTGGTACAGTAAACCCTCTCTTCTATAACGGCCAATAAATTGTGTTAATTAGTTGGTACGGTAAAACCTCTCTATAACGGCCAATAAATTGTGTTAATTAGTTGGTACAGTAAACCCTCTCTTCTATAACGGCCAATAAATTGTGTTAATTAGTTGGTACACTAAAACCTCTCTATAACGGCCAATAAATTGTGTTAATTAGTTGGTACAGTAAACCCTCTCTTCTATAACGGCCAATAAATTGTGTTAATTAGTTGGTACACTAAAACCTCTCTATAACGGCCAATAAATTGTGTTAATTAGTTGGTACAGTAAAACCTCTATAATGGCCAATAAATTGTGTTAATTAGTTGGTACACTAAAACCTCTCTATAACGGCCAATAAATTGTGTTAATTAGTTGGTACAGTAAACCCTCTCTTCTATAACGGCCAATAAATTGTGTTAATTAGTTGGTACACTAAAACCTCTCTATAACGGCCAATAAATTGTGTTAATTAGTTGGTACACTAAAACCTCTCTATAACGGCCAATAAACTGTGTTAATTAGTTGGTACAGTAAAACCTCTATAATGGCCAATAAATTGTGTTAATTAGTTGATATTTAGGGCAGGTGGTTACTTAAAGCAAGTTGAAAGTAAAACAGAACGCTCCAATAGGAGAGTTCTGGTTTACTTTCACCTTGATTTAAGCAGCCACCTGCCTTTAACACAATATACTTGATGTAATTTAGTGGCCGTTATAGAGAGGTTTTACTGTATTTAAATTTGAAATAAACGTATAACAGGGGAAATGTTTCAAAGAGATTGACCTAAATCACATACATGTATAGTCTTTGAACGAATTAGTGAGAACTTGGTCTCGATCCAGATGTGTTTCGAGTAAAGTAGGATCCAATCAAGTGTCACATCACAATTTTGTATGACAGTCGCGATGGTGTTGTAGTATAAAAGGTGGAGAAATCTGGGGGGTTTTCGTGGGGGTTGTATTAGAGTGTACATCTTTCTACAGAACATTCTGTGGTGCAAAATAGTTAGTCCGAAGCTTAACTGTGTTCGAAATTGAAATTCGTGTTAATCTGTCTGATCTAATCAGGATTAGCCTATTAGGTAGGTAATTGGTGCGGTGCCATTTTGAACAGTGACCCGATCAGGGCGTTTGGCGAGGTCTGCGTTAGCAACAAACCTTCGCAATACGCTGGAGTAATCGGGCGACATTTTTCGGTAAGCTCTGTACAAATCTCTATTTTTTAAAGTAAAAGTATAAAAATGTAATCTCATACATGTGATATAATATGTTAAGGTTTTATCTCTCTCCCTCCTGAATATTTTATTAGAAATAATGATTATGAATATTAATTAGGTTTTTTTTTTATATAAAGGCATCATGAACTAGAGACTATATACCCGTGGCAGAAACTGTAGAATAATATTTGCATTAAAGTTATAAGAAAACAGAGCAGGCCCTAATTAGACGGCCTGACCAGGATCTGCTATGTTTCAGGAACCCTCTGATCTAGGTCTACTCGTTTTGCAAATGTTTGAAAAAGGCGTGTATGTGAGGAAAACGGTAAGATACGTTCAACATAACAAAAACCAATGAATTCTCCGACGTCAATGTAGATATCTTAAAATTTGAAATAGAAAGTATAGACTATTACCCTGTATGAAACAAACTTGTTTTAATTAAATTGAATAAAACTTTTCTAAGCGACAATCAAACTAGTCTAATTTCAGTATAATCCCGATAGTTCGAACACTGACATCCGATAGTTCGAACACTGACATCCGATAGTTCGAACACGGACACTCGATAGTTCGGACACTGACATCCGATAGTTCATTATCCGATAGTTCATAATCGGTCTTTAAGACAAGTGGCAGCTTAATGTAGGATGAAAGTCATGCAGAAAGTTCATCGCTTTCTGCATGACTTTCACCCTGCATTAAGCAGTTACATGCCTACATGCATATATTTCTTCATCATTGAAATTTGGAAGTATCGCATATTTAATGCACGTGTCTTAACCCTTTACTTGTTCAATATTCATGTACGAAATTATGACATCATGAATATTTATTAGCTAAATGTGTATAACGGTACATGAACACGGGCGTTTTTATCTATGCTGAAACTGTAAAATCACATCTATATAATTCCATAAGCAAACAGGGTAGACCCTGATCAGGCGGTTCCTCCAGGGAGTTATCTAAATGTATAATCAATGTTTATATAGCAATTCACAAACAGTCACGAAGATCATAATCGCAAAATTCTTCTCAACGCTTTTCTCGAAATCTTTCTAGTTAAACAACAAGTTTATAATGACATAATTATACCTGGATGCTTTTGGTATTGGTAGAAACTGTGGAGTCAGCTTTATTATTATATCTTAAGCAAGCAGATCAGACCCTGATCAGACGGCTCCGATAGGAGTCATCTGATCTGTATCTTCTCTGTTGAAAAAAAACGTATAGATTTGAAGAATAGGATTAAGATAATGTTATTTGGTTAAATAATTATGTTACACACAAAAAACGATTTTTGTGAGTTAGTTGTTAAGTGGTGGCAGAAATTTACCACCATAGCTGCAAAAAAGTCATTTTGTATCTGTATGTACGAAAGACCGGTGGTGACTTCATTGTGTCCAAACTGTTTCGAAATTGCGCTGAAACACATCCCGCATACGTAAACAGTATTTAAGCAATTACCTGATTAATATGTATTTAGGAAATGACGAATGTATAAATATTAATTAACTGATTTTTATATTTGCACATTAAGTTAAATTTTGACCATGGCAGAAACTGTACAATCAACTCTGTAATATTCCTAAGCAAACAGAGCAGACTCAAACCAAACACAGAGCTACAGATAACCGTGCATACTAAAAATCTAAAATCGTCATTTCTCCATCAAACCTTATGTTGTGACCACTCTTTAGATCGTCTTGAAGAGACGATTCTAAAGGGTGGTCACAGCATAGGGTTTGATGGAGAAATAAAGAAGTTATTCTTGAAATATTTCTAATTTACGCATCTTATCTGGACCTCTGAGACAGCTTCCCAAGGAACGGTCTGGTCTGGGTATACCCTGCTTTCAAAATCGTGAAATGGCGTATCTGTTAAGAAAAGGAATATAAGAATAAATATTGATGGGCATATACCATATGAATTGTATTATCCCTTTTCTTCATATAAGCGTGTTTTTCATGCAGTTGCAAACAGAGTAGACCAGATCAGACTGCTGGTATTGGAGCCGTCTGATCTGGGTCTACTCTGTTTGCAAAGGCATAGAAAGTCGTATTTATGGAGTAAAGGGTTAAGGAAAACCGGCCCGGATTTTATTTTGGAACTCAATCCATATTTCATGTTTAGGGGGCACAATAAATAAAATACGTGCAGGGTCCATGCTTATAAAGCTTTTAGTTGAGTCTGAGTTTCGTTCTCAAGCTTTTGATTGGTCAGATTTGAGTTATCAAGCTTTTGATTGATCAGATTTGCTCAAATCTGACCAATCAAAATCTTGAGAACGAACTCAGACTCAACCAAATGTTTTATAAGCATGGACCCTGGTATTAAACCTTTTGCATTGATATATTCAGCAAACAGTATAGACTACTGATCTGGCTCTACACTGTTTGTCTATATGCTTTTAAGGGGCTCTAATTGATAAACATCCGGATATTCATGTTTACTGCAGGCTCTGGATTTCTAATACGTGTACATTACAGTATTGTACATTATTTTGATTTCATTCGCAGCCATGGGAAGACTTCTCCGTGTGCTCGTTTTGGTTGCATGCCTCACTGCGTGTCTCTCAGGTGAGTGGGGTTTCGAAGTTAAAAGGGACCATGCAAGTCTCAAGGGAACATGCAAAATACTTCGACATATCAAGAATTCGAATCATCATGTTTCTAACCTGAAAATGTTTTCCATGTAACAGTTTGATGCAGTTAGAAAGTAATGCTGGACCTCTTGCAGTGGCTTTCAGCATTGCTTGCGACCTGCAACACGCTGACGTATGTCTTTATAGAAATTTGAAGTGGTGAATTTTAGAACACTTCTGTATTACAAATTTTGAAAAGGACCCTTTTTTAACTCGAGTTATATCGAAGTTCGACTTATCCGAGTTCGAGATATCGAGGTTTCATTGTACGTCCCTTCTCATGAATGAAAATATAATAAAACAAACCCCTCTAAACCGGAATTCTAGTAATAAAGAATTTAGATACTTCTATTCAGAGTGAAAGCCATGCTGAAAGATCCTAAAGCTTTCTGCATGGCTTTCACCCAGCATTAAGCTGCCGCCTGTCTCCAATACCAATATTAATACTAAATTTAATGTCCGCTTTAGAGAGGTTTGATTGTATTTCTGAGCGACTTGTTCAGTTACCGTTGATTGTACTAGAATTGTGAATACAAGAATGTTGACAAACATTTTGTGACACGGACGGACGGACGGATACATGGATTTACAGACGACGTACATTCTACGATCCTAAACGCTCACCATGGATACAAGCGCTCAGATGGGCTAAAAGACGTAGGTTATAGTATGTACAATGAACGTTTTCGGTTACAAGTATTTGAATAAAATACTGATAAAACGCATTCATTAAACATTAACCTGCCGGAAAAAATAGTATCTGCTGAAACACTTACATGAAGCAAAATTTACATACTTGTGATTCGTTCAAGGTTTTGAGAAATGACCGACCGAGTATCAAACAGCTTGGATCCTGATGAGACGCCGAGTTACTCGGCGTCTCATCTGGATCCAAGCTGTTTGCAAATGACATTTTGATCGTGATTGGCAGGATAAGGGTTAACCATTTGAAAGATTTAATTTCTAATTTGAAAGTATGTAATGGCAAAAAATGTGAGTGGACAGTGCGGACCCTGATCAGATGGCTCCTATTAAAGCCCTCTGATCTTGGTCTACACGGTTTGAAAATGTTAGTACAAACTTACTCTGCATTCAAAGGGTTGAATGAAGTATTTTCGGGTACATGTATACCCGTGGACAACACTCCCATTCTAAGCTAATATCACCAGACTATTGATGTGATTTATATTCAGCTCCCGACAACCGTGGAACAGAGTTTGTATTTGGTTACACTGCTAACTACGTTGAGAGAAGTGATGTCCACTTATTCATTACAACTACAAAAACTACCACCGTTAATGTAAAGGTAAGCGAGTAATGAACTTAGACTGGGCATTTTCATGTGATTTTATAGCCATTATTGGGCTATGTTCCCAATGGCAAAAAGTGTGATTTTCCCCAATTCTAACTGAAAAACATGAATATTTGGCCATGGCAGAAACTGTATAAATATATCTATATTACAGTACAACCCCTCTAATGCGACCGCCAAAAAGGGACATAATTCTGGGTGGCAACTACATGCTTATAAAGGCAGCTGTGATTATTCTTTAAGTGGTTGCATAAGAGGGTTTCTAAACTTTCTACTGTATAGCATAAGCAAACCGAGCAGACCTTCAGATCGGACTGTTCCTAGAGGAGCCGTCTGATCCGGGTCTACTCTTTTTATAAAGGCATATAGAAAGGTGTATTTATGAAGAAAATGATATTTAGGTAGTAGCTTAACCCTTTTACTCCACATGTACGCATTTTAGCACTTTTGCAAACAGTAGGAACCGTCTGAACAGGATCTGCTCAGTTTACTTGTGGCATAATGTAGATAATATAGAGTCTACAGTTTCTGCTTCGGCCAAAACTCCCCTTTCCATTAAACAAGTAAATATGTAATTTATATTAATGATGTCATTATTTGTTATATGGTTTAACCCTTCGCTTGCTATTCGCGCCAATATACCTACACGTAAATAGTGAAGACCCAGATCAGGGTCTGCACTATTTACAAATTGATTGTGCAACCAGTGCACTCCGCAGCAGTGATTGCACAGCGAAATACCTGTACACAGTGAAGATATATGTAATTATACAACAGGACATGGGTACAGGAGGAGAAATGTATTTTAGAATTCAGCAAGCGAATGGTTAAAGGGTGACGATGACGCCATTGTCATTATGACAGCAGTGGACGAAAATGCACCAAAGAGGAGCTTTCTGCGTTACTTTAATCATGTTAGCCCCTCCTAGTGAAGCATTTAGGTGCCTCTGTAAAAGTCACATTTTGAAATCATTGTGATAGAGCATTTACTTCCTAGGAGCAAATGCTCTATTTATCACAAAAATAGTTTTATTCATAGAGGTTATGTCCAAAAATAGTCAGGCTAGGAGGGAATAGGTTAAGCTACTGTGTTGACAAGTTTAACCCTTCGCTTGCTATTCACGTCAATATACCTACCTGTAAATAGTGAAGACCCAGATGCAGGAGCTGTCTCACCAGGATCTGCACTATTTACAAGTTGAAATGCAACCAATGCACTCCACAGCAGGACGTGGGTAAAGAAGGAGAAATGTATTTTAAAGTACAGCAAGAGAAGGGTTAACCCTTCCCTTCATATAAACATTTTTCACACATTTGCAAACAGAGTATACCCAGGTCAGAGAATGATGTGTTTACTAATGAAATTTGAAGGATATAAAAAAAAAAGTACCTAGTTATAGTCTACTTTCAGTCCGAATGACCGTTCAGCCGACTGTACATTTACTCCCCTGGTCATTGAGCCATTGGCCTACAATATTGAGCACTGCTAACATATGGCGCAATCATGCAGCCGCATTACCGGCGAGTGACCCTTACAGGTACCCATTTTAACCCCTGGGTGGAGAGTATGTGCGGGTGGGAGACACCGAAAAGCGTCTCTGAAATTTCCGGGTGGGACCGGGATTTGAACCCCGGACCTCCAGACTGATAGTCAAGCGCGTTACCACTAGACCACCGCCACCTACAAACCTATAACTCTTTACTTTCAATGGCTACAATGTTCCATCTTCCATATTTCATTTTCAGTAATTATTCTATGAATATTCAGTAGGTATTGAAATTTGGACAAAATATAGAACAGGGAAAGAGTTCAATCTTATTGTGTGGAACACGGGTCACTAATGTTATACTTAAGAAAAATCCCTAAATATTCACAATAAGCTTGACCTGTTTGAATTTTTGAATAGTCCATTTGAAAACTCAGCGTTGTAAAAGTTAAAGTACATTCAAGCCAAGAGTACCTTGTTAGGATCATGAAATTCATGCCCAGGATGTGCATTATTTCACAGGTCACAGCACCGAAGTACACCTCTGTCAACCTAAACAAAAACTTCGCCATCACCACAGGCACAGTAGAACAAATCAAGATTAGCAACAAGATCCGAGCCCACGGTACCGAGAAGAGCACCAAAGGTATCCTGGTGGAAGGTAAGTATCTTAGGTCTCCGTAGGCTCCCTTTCCCTGTCCAATACTCATGAAGCTTGGCTTACTTGACTTAATCCTTTCCCCCATGAATATTCATGTAAGAAAACACGACGTCATGGATGCTAGATAAATTTGTTGCAAAAGCACATAGACACGTGGTTTTTTAGCCATGACAGAAAGTGTAGAATCATATCTACATAATGTTATAAACAAACAGAGCAGACCCTGATCAGACGGCTCATATATGAGTTGTCTGATCTGGGTCTACTCTGTTTGCAAAGGCGTAGAAAGGCGTATTTATTGAGGAAAGGGTTAATCCACTTCATCCATGATAGGATATAGGGCAGCTAGTGTGACTTTCCATCTACCTCTGTCTTGAGCTCTGGTCGTTGCATCATTCCAGGTGATGCCAGCTTTTCTCATGTCTGAAGTTAAAGAGGAGGTCCCTACATTGATCGCATATTTTCAATACTATCATAAAACTTAATATTTGTTATGCTCTATCATTATTATGAAGGTTCCCAATTTGAACTTATATCGAAAAATGCCCCTGTGATACAAATAAATCGATTTCATCAATATTGATAATTTTTGTTCTACAACACAATATTATCGGCCTTTTTAGATAAATTCTTCCGCGTTTTGCCGATGATCACCCGATCTCTCCATTGTTTACGTAATAGCTTTCTCGGAAGTGGTCGGAGAATCGGGAATAGGGCGAACAGTTACGAAACTAAAACCCAACCTGAATAAAACTGAAACATCGGGGAGTAAAACCGGGATCGGCGATATCAAACACATGGATGTTTTGTCATTACAAACGGTAATTGGATGGGGCTTTTTGCGATATACTACTTTTCAGCATATAAACAAATGAGTTTTGTACATTTTAAGTGTTTATGAAACGCGTCAAATGTAGGGATATCCCCTTTAATCCTCTACGTTAGGTGTGCTTGGACATTCCCCTCTCTCTCTATGTTCTAATACTCACGTAAGACAGGTTAACCCTTCGCTTGCTATTCATGTCAATAAACCTACCTGTAAATAGTGAAGACCCAGATGAGACAGCTCCTGCAGGAGCTGTCTCATCAGGGTCTGCACTATTTACAAGTAGATTGTGCAACCAGTGCACTCCACAGCAGTGATTGCACAGCGAGATACTTGTACACAGTGAATATATATGTAATTATACAACAGAGCATAGGTAAAGAAGGAGAAATGTATTTTAAAATTCAGCAAGAGAAGAATTTAAATTTATAAGCTGATTATTTTATAATAGTATATTTACGCAAAATGGTGGCATATAGGGTATGCAAATCTAGAAGAATTTGTCCGGACTCTTTATTGGAAAGTATTTGTCCAATGCACACCAAACTTTACACACATGTTTGTGGCCATTTTATCCTGGTCAAGTTTGATAGCCATGTAAATCTCTTCATTCGTTTAGGAGTTGCAGTCCTTTATTTGCAAAAAGGACTTTAAAAATATCTTATCCGGACTCTTTCTTTGAAAGTATTTGTCCAATCCTCACCAAACTTTACACACATATTTGTGCCATTTTATCCTGGTCAAGTTCGATAGCCATGTAAATCGCTTCAGCCGTTTAGGAGTTGCAGTCCTTTATTTGCAAAAATGACATAAATCGCTTTGAACAGTCGTTATATACATGATCATGACCCTTACTAACTTTGTTACCAAAAATCTGAAGTGGGCCGGCCGGCCTGCCACCCACTCGGGGCATCAGTGTCCTATGGACACATTTCTAGTTTATATTGCTGTAGAGTCATGTGCATTATGATTTCAGAAACAGGCAGAGTAGACCCAGATCAGATTGCTTCTACAGGAGTCATATGATCTGGATCACTCTATTCGCAATGCATCTGTATAAAGGGAAAGGGATAGTAAACATTTTACACCTTTGCAAACAGAGAAGACTCAGATCAGGCGACTTCAGTATGAACTGTTTAACCTTTAGTCTGCAATGGACAGATGATTTAATACCCATGCAAATAGTTTGGATCCAGATGAGACGCCGAGTAACTCGGCGTCTCATCATGATCCAAACTGTTTGACAACCTGATTGCATTTTGGTAGACACACTTATTATAGCATGCATTTTGAAAATATAGTAGGTGAACATTTCTGTACAAAATAAAATTGCTCTGCAGGCTAAAGGTTAAAGTCGGTTCTATTTGTTTATGGACTTAGTCAACAAATTTACATAAATACGCCTTTCTACGTTTTTGTTAACAGAGTAGAACAAAATCAAACACCCCCTGGGTCTACTGTGTTTGTAAAGCCATGAAAAGACGTTTATCGTAGGGGTCGAAATGGTTAATATATCAAATGGTAGGGTTCCAAAATTCATTTTGTATGAATTTACTCTAATATAGGCAAAAGGATTAAATGTCACTGCAATTCGTGTAATGCCTTGTCCAGAGAATCCCAATGAATATCAGTCTCCGTACCGAGTCTATTTATGATACATTTTAACGACTACCAATACAGACCGTTAGATGATTTTAGAAGATGCATAAAGTATGTTTGTTTCATTAGCTGATGATGAGGTTGTCGTGTATGGTACCAACATCGAGGCCTATTCCAACGATGCCTTCTTGGCTTTCCCAGTAGATGTACTTGGCATGGAGTACTATACAGTATCCCATCACCCCACCACCAAGGAATGTCAGTTCATGATTACAGGTAGGTCTAAAAGTATTTTAATGCAGCCAGATCCCAGTTTCCTTAACCCTTTACAGACCATATATACACGGGGCCTCCGTGGCTTGGTGATTATGGTCTCCGACTGACAACTGCTTAGCCCCTCACCACTGTGGGTTCGAATCCCGGTCTAGGCATTTGGAATTTTCATGTAAGGAAGCCTTCCAATTGGCTGCTGGTAGGACTCAGGGGTTCTGCTTGGATGTTCCTCTTTGCACAAAACAATGCTATTTGTTCCGTGCACAGGAGAACCTCTGGGGTCTTCCTCCACCTGTAATTAGCTGGACGTCGTGATATGACTGAAACACTGTTAAAACGATGTAAAACTATATATACGCCTATTTTTAACATTTGCACACAGAGGAGACTCAGATCAGACAGCTCCTGAATGAATGAATGAATGAATGAATGAATGAATGAATGAATGAATGAATGAATTACCCTAGAGTTGCATTTAACCCCTTCCCTCATATTGACGCCTATTGATCATGCCATTTCTGAAACCATTGTGATAAATAGAGCATTTGCTCCATAGCCAGTTGGAAGGCTTCCTCACAATGTTTCAAATTTAAACTACAGAATTCTAAAAAAATTCCTTTTCTCCAGTAAATGCTCCATTTGGGTAGGTTAAAAAAGAGGTAGGATCTTAAAAATACTTATGAGGCAATAGGTTAATTAAAATTGAAGCAATAGGAGACACCAACGATTTCAGTATCTTCTCTGAATCCAATCGAATGTGACACTCTGTTCACTACTAGGTTTTGACTAGATACGGAAGAAACATAATAGGCTACGTTGAGGCTATAGGCTATCATCTTGGATACACTGAATTAAGACACCATTTTAACATTAATGTGTCTTATTTACCTTCAATTATAACACGCATAAGAGACCAATTTATTCAAGAATGGAATGCCTCAATAACAAATATGTCAAAACTGTCATTTTATTGTAAATTAAAAAAAGAATTCTGTTACGAGCCATATCTTAATAAAATAAGATATGACTCTAACAGAATTCAATTTACTCGGTTAAGGTTATCGTCACATTCACTAGAAATAGAATCAGGAAGATATAGAGGTATTGCAAGAGAGAATCGTTTTTGCAGGATGTGTAATTCGAACTGTGTTGAATCAGAATACCACTTTGTATTATGTTGTCCAAAATATGCCAATTTACGTCGACAGTATTTAGGAAATGTTTCTTGGCCCTCTATAGGAAAATTCAACTCATTGCTTAGTTCAAGTAATGTCAGTTTAATTAATAAGCTTTCAATGTATGTCACGAAGGCAAATAATTTACGCCAAAAAACCCTGGAATATTTAACTGTTTCGTAATTTTGAAAGTGTTTACATTTCTGTGTTGTTATGCCATGTTCTTTGTCTGTATGTATTTAGCCAAAGGCAATTTAGTTGCCGATATTGCTAATAAAGCTGAACTGAACAAAGTTGAAATATATGAAGCAACAAATTACCTAGAAGACAGTGTATCGCCTACAATATGTTATATATGTAGATTTGCCGTTTTCTCATTAAAGGTGTGATAGACAACACACAGGTGACCGTTACTTTGGCCAGTCACTCTTCCATCGAGATCAACTATAACGGCAAATATTACTACAAGAATCAAGTGATCAGTGTTACATTGAATAGATATGACACATTCCAGGTAACGATTTTAGACACTACTCTCACGCAATGATCAGATATGATACTTTCTTGGTAATGTATACCAAATCATTCTACAAGAACCAAGTGATCAGTCTTACAATGAACAGATACTATGCTAGGAACTTTCTGCATTACTTTTGTCCTGCATTTTAAAAGCTTCCACCTGCATCTACCACCCAGAATTATACCTCTTTCTGGTGGTCACAATAGAAGAGTTTTACTGTACAAGTTTCGTAATGAACAGATACGATATTTTAATGTAATGTATATCAAACACTACTACAAGAACCAAGAACAGATGCCCTTCGCATGCTATGTGTCAACAACAACAACAACTCCATCACAAATACATTATTTTCTTAATCACATTTCATAAGTATCTAAAACATACCAAAAGATAGTTTTCTGACTCAACCAAACAAAAACAAAATTTTGCGAAGGGCACCTGTGGAACCAAGTATTACAATGAACAGATATGATGTGACACTTTTCAGTGTAGGAACATTAGTCCATAGCAGAAATTGTAGACTCGCATTTATTCATTTCCATAAGCTAACAGAACATAACCTGATCAGACGGCTTCTACAGAACTGTGTTCATGCTTATAAAACTTTTTAGTTGAGTCTGAGTTCGTTCTCAAGCTTTTGATTGGTCAGATTTGAGTTCTCAAGCTTTTGATTGGTCAGATTTGAGCCAAAGGCTCAAATCTGACCAATCAAAAACTTGAGAAAGAACTCAGACTCAACTAAAAAGCTTTATAAGCATGAACCCTTGTCTATCTTGGTCTGTTCTGTTTGAAAACAGGTAAAATACTTATGAAGTAAAGCGTGTTTTTTTTTAAAATTAATGTTGGTTATGAAACGCGATATTGATAAACAATATTATTTCGATTGTTTGAAATCAACAGGTTCAAACGTATGGTGACTTGACCGGTTCCAAGGTTGTTGCTAACAAAATCGTAGCAGTATTTTCTGGCAACAGGAGAACCAGCGTGCTGCCAGGTACATCACGTGACACCCTCGTGGACCAGATGCTTCCAGTAGACGTATGGGGCAAGAAATTCGCTGTGGTTCCTACCCCTGAGAGGACCACAGGTGATTCAATGAGATACATCGCTGCCAAAGATAATACGAAAGTCGCCATCACATGTAGTGGCGGCTGGAGGTAATTGTCCTGCTGATAATGATTTTGAGATAATTAACCCTTCTATCTATGAATATTCATGTAAGAAATAATGACTTCATGACTAATTTGTTATAATAGCACATGGACATATGAACTGAATTTTAGCCATGGCAGAAAGTGTAGAATCACACCTATAGTATACCATAAGCAAGCAGAGCCGATCCTGATCAGATGGCTCCTATAGGAGCTGTCTGATCTGGCTCTACTGTGTTTGCAAAGGTATAGGAAAGCATATTTATGGAGGAAATTATAAGTTCTTCGCTCATGAATAAGAAACAACAAAGAAATATCTTTTGAATGATAATATAATTAAGGCATAATCTGAAGTTACATTTCAATCATTTTCAATCATGAATATGCATTAAGTATATACTCATATAAATCAATTGACAGCTGTCAAATATGATCAATATAATAATATCATGGAAAATATGTCAATGATTACTATAAAGCTGGCACATTATAAATAATCATTACAGGGTGCGGGTGGGCAAAACAAATTATGAACATGTAACTTCGTCGTCAAACAAATACAGAATGATGTGAAGAAGAAATCAAGTCATGAATATTAATTTTAGTGCTGAAAATCCAGCAAAATAACAGCCAATGACGCAGCATGTGTACATTATGTAACCTAACAACTAGCGTGAAGCAATTAGAATGAGGGTAACATTACAGTTCGTTCAGGCCAGATAATTAAGTTATTTTTAGATCAAAATAATGTAAAGGGTTAAGATAATGTGCAGATAATGTAAATTAATGATCATTATTATGATGATAATAATGTTCATTATAAATTGAAAGGAATTAATTATGATGTTTATTAGCTGAATTTGTAATTAATATTATTATTGGTATTTGGACATAATTATATAGGATTTTATAACGTTAGAAAAAAATTTGATTCAGGTCTACTTAATTCTATATGAAAAACAAGCGGATCCAGATCAGATGGCTCCTCCAGGAGCCTTCTAATCTGGATCTTCTTTGTTTAGGTTTAGGTGTCCCTATCAGGTTAAGAATTATTTTATGTACAATATTAACTACAGTCAATTAGATCTATTCCAAATCAGATTAAACCCTTTACTCCATGAATATTCATGTAAAAAATAATGACATCATGAATATCTATAATTCTATTTTTTTATAATGGCACATGAACCCAGGAATGTCTGGCAATGGCAGAAACTGTTGAATTATATCTATATGACTTCATGTACAAACAGAGCAGACCCTGATCAGACGGCTCCTATAGGAGCCATCTGATCTGGGTGTACTCTGTTTGCAATGGTGTAGAAAGTCGTATTTATGTAGAAAATTAAGGGTTAAGAAGCCACCCATATGTCATAATGAGGGAGATCACAGACAAGATAATGCTGGCATACACCATTGACATCACACAGGCTCAGCAAACAGTCTTGCCTTCTAGGAGATCTCTGATCTGGGTCAAACTGTTTGCCTCAGTATCCCATCTAAGTGATTGTGGAAGTTAACCCATTCCCTCATAAGTTATTTATAGACCCAACCTCTTTGAATAAATCTACTGAAAATAATCTTTAAGTAGAGAAATGACATTGTTTGAATTGTGTAGTATTGAAACTATTGTGATAAATAGAGCATTTGTTCCATAGGTTTCGGAAAGAGACTTTTACAGAGGCGTCAAAAGTCGTCAATATGATGGAATGGGTTAAAGGGGTAAATGTTTCAGATAATTATTTTCAGTAAATCTGCCACCATTTCGAAAGCTGGTCAGTTCCTGAATTATGTGACGCCATCCAACCAAGTGTGTTATGTGGAAGCTAACGAGGGAATTATGGTGATACTGATTGTCATCAGTCAAACCTCAAGCAGGTGCGTTTTCAACTTACATAACTGGGTCCATGCTTATAAAACTTTTAGTTGAGCCTGAGTTCGTTCTCAAGTTTTTGATCGGTCAGATTTGAGCCTTTGGCTCAAATCTGACCAATCAAAAGCTTGAGAACTCAAATCTGACCAATCAAAAGCATAGACACTGATACAGGAAACACTACAGCAGAACTTGTTCTAAGCAACCATTTATGTATTGAACATAGACGTCTTTAAAAAGTAGGTGGCTTTCTGGATTACTTTTACCTGCATTAAGCTACCTCCTGCCTTACAGACCCATTATTAGACCCCTTTTTTAATGGCCACCTAAGACAGGTTTCATTGCATAAAATTGTAAAATTTTTTGTTGAACATTGTCATTTGAATGAGTTCCACAATGAAAGAACAATATCCAGATGACTTTATAGAGGTGGATATACACAGAGGTCCAGATGAGATGTGTCAATTAAAACATTTTCAAGAATAACTCCTTTATTTCTAAACCAAAATATATACTGTGACAACTCTTTAGAATCGTCTTAAAAAGACGATTCTAAAGAGTGGTCACAATATAGGGTTTGGCGGAGAAATGACGATGTTAGTATTTGGTATGCACCTTTATCTGTAGCTCTATGGAGAAATGACGATGTTAGTATTTGGTATGCACCTTTATCTGTAGCTCTGAATATAGGTAACCCTTTCCTTGTTCAGTATCCATGTAAGAAGTAATAGTATCATGATTATTTAAAAAAATAAAGTAAAGTACCTAGTTATAGTCTACTTTCAGTCCGAATGACCACTCAGCCGACTGTACATTTACTCCCCTGGTTATTGAGTCATTGGCCTACAATATTGAGCACTGCTAACATATGACGCAATTATGCAGCCGCAGTACCGGCGAGTGACCCTCACAGATACCCATTTTAACACCTGGGTAGAGAAAAGGTGCGGGTCGGAGACACGGAAAAGCGTCTCTGAAATTTCCGGGAGGGACTGGGATTTGAACCCCGGACCTCCGGACTGATAGTCAAGCGCGCTACCAATAGACCACCGCACATTTATCAGCTGCATTTTTTTTATAATGGGATGTGAACACAAGAATCTTTCACCTTGGCAGAAACTTTGATATCAGATCTATATAATTCCTGAAGCAAACAGAGCAGACCCTGATAAGATGGCTCCTATATGAGCCTTCTGATCTTGGTCTGCTCTGTTTGCAAATGTGTGAAAATGTGTTCATATGAGGGAAGAGGTTGAGGTTAAATCTCGTTGACTCGATTTTTTAGTGAAGAAGTATTGAGAACTGCACCGGCAGTTGGCTGCTTAATGCAAGGGGAAAGTCATGTAGAAAGATCCTCTAGGAAATGTCTCCTATAAGATTAATAAAAAAAGATTGTTGCTTAAGCCAATGCTTTTGGTCTACTTTAAGTAACTACCTCTTTTAAAGAACACTTTGGTTAGATATACAGTAAAACCCCTCTATACCGGAATTCTAGCAGAGAAGAATTTAGATACTTTTAGGCAGGTGACTGCTTCATAAAGAGTGAGAGTCATGCAGAAAGCTCTAAGAGGAGCTTTCTGCATGACTATATAGTGAGATTCTACTGTTCATGGAATTGAAAAAGATTTACAGATTTTAATTTCATATGCCTGTCATGAAATATGTGTTTTGTATTTGCACGCTCATGGCGAATTTCTTATCACCTATTTTGATCCAAAAGAGACGCTGAGTAGTTGGGTTTGATTGTAAGGATTGATTGTGCCCTTTTAAAGAGAAATAAAAGGCGGCAGATGACTATTGCAAAGGAATTTTTTTCAAGTGTAATTACCAGTGAGTAAAGAAATGCAAGCCTAGATATCCATTAATTAAACAGTGAGTGTAAAATGCAAGAACACTGATATCTGTTTAGGAACCAGTAAGTTTAAAACTGCAAGCAGAGATCCAAATCCATTTAATGTCCAGTAAGTTTAAAACTGCAAGTAGAGATCCAAATCCATTTAATATCCAGTAAGTTTAAAACTGCAAGCACTGAGATCCAAATCCATTTAATATCCAGTAAGTTTAAAAATGCAAATGGATATGTTTAGTAACCAATGAGTGAAAAAAGTGAAAAATGCAAGCATAGATGTCCATTTAGTAACAATATGTGAAAAGATGCAAACATAATTATCTGCTTTGAAACACTGAATGAAAATATGCAAGCATGAATATCCAACATGTGTGTCTTTGTCCACCATTAGCGAACCAGCTGATCCCGCCCTCATCACAATTCCGCCTATTGAGCAGTACGGGGCCGACTACACATTTGCCACGCCCAAATATACCTATGGAGAATACAAGAACTTCTTTATGTTCATTGTTAAAGAATCAGAAAAAAGTGGACTGAAAGTTGATGGTGGTTCTTTTCCATCTGGAACAACATACACCAAAATTCCCAACACAGATTACGTCGGAGGTCATATCGTGGTAGGTAAAAGAACATTTAGATCTGGCAAACAGAGTAGATCCTGACCAGGATCTTTGATGTTATCGGTTATTAACTCTTTCCTCCATAAATATGCCTTTCTATGCCTCTGTAAAAATCACCCATTGAAACCATTGTGATAAATAGAGCATTTGGGAGCAAATGCTCTATTTATCACAATGGTTTCAAACTGCAAAAATTCTAAAAGTTTCCTTTTCTCTAGTTAATGCTCCTTTTCGGTAGATTTATTCAAAATGGTTGGATCTAAAAATAGCCTATGAGGTAATGAGTTTACCCTTATCCTGTCTGCTCCAACTCTATGAGGCAAGATTCACTTACTTGTAATTTGTTCAAGCTTTCCAGACACTGCTGACAGAGTTTCAAACAGCTTGGACCTTGATGAGGTGATGACTTATCCCTTATCCTCATATAAACGTGTGTTCACACATTTGCAAACAGTGTAGACCCAGATCAGACGGCTCCAATAGGAGCCGTCTTATCAGGGTCTACTCTATTTGCTGATAGAATTTGATAAATCTGTATATTTACTTTCTAGATAGCAACCATGTTAAATTTAGCATTTTTAGCAAGTTAATTGCTCATAATGTTGGCATATTGTTATTTTTCATTCTTAAATACTTCCTTGCATATTTTGTAAGGTTGATGTTCAAGTTTAAACAAAATATGAACACATCAACTAAATATTCCATAGGAGCAAATGCTCTATTTATCACAATGGTTTCAAAAAGTCACTTTTACAGAGGCGTCAAAAGGCATC
Organism: Azorinus chamasolen; assembly: GCA_963576725.1. Lineage (NCBI taxonomy): Eukaryota > Metazoa > Mollusca > Bivalvia > Cardiida > Solecurtidae > Azorinus > Azorinus chamasolen. The sequence goes on along the minus strand of OY755251.1, from coordinate 737,919 downwards.
AATATGAGGGAATGGGAATGGGTAAATGCAGGCTGATTTATACCGTGCATTAACCCATTCCCTCATATTCAGGCGCCTTCTGACGACTCTGTAACTTTCTGATACCATTGTGATAAATATAGAATTTGCTCCATAAATCACAAAACTACACATTTCTAAAACATGTCTTATTATATATACAGTTGAACTTCAATATCTCAAACTTGGATAACTCAAACTAAATGTTCGGTCCTTCCAAAACTTACAATACATAATTGCTTTAAAATGTATCACTACAGATATCTAGAAACACATATGTGACAGCTTAATGCATATGTAAAGTACTTTACAGATGCATTTTAAGCTGTCAGCTTGAGAAATTGTCCAGATTAGAAATCCGATAACTCAAACTACTGTTATCTTGAAAAGTCCCTGTGAGTTTGAGATATCAAAGTTCAACTGTACTAGTAATTAAGCTCTCCTTTTCAGAAGATACTAAATACTCCTTTTTTTTTTCAAAGAGGTTGTGTCTAAAAATAGTCCATGAGGTAATGGTGTAAAAATAGCCTATGAAGTAATGGTATAAAAATAGGATTTTTTGAAACTGTACTACAGTAGAGAGTCTGGGTAAAGTGACCATGTTATAGGAGCTGTCTCATCAGGGTCTACTCTGTTTGCTAATGATATAATATAGGTATGATTCTACTGTTTCTGCCATGTCCAAAAATTCCTGTGTCAATGTACTATCATAGCAAATCAATCTATTTAATGTTCATGACATCATTGTTTCTTATATGAATATTCATGGAGTAAAGGGTTAACAGAGAGAAAGCAGGTGGTTGCTTAATGCAGGACAAAACTCCTGTAGGATATCTTAACCCTTCTCTTGCTGAATTTTGAAATACATTTCTCCTTCTTTACCCATGCCCTGTTGTATAATTACATATCTTCACTGTGTACAAGTGTATCGCTCACTGTGCAATCACTGCTCAGGAGTGCATTGGTTGCACCATCAACTTGTAAATAGTGCAGACTATGATGAGACAGCTCCTGTAGGAGCAGTCTCATCTGGGTCTTCACTATTTACAAGTAGGTATGTTGACGTGAATAGCAAGCGAAGGGTTAAAAAACAGATGTTTGCTTTAATACAGGAACAAGTGTACTGGCATTTGCAAACCGTATTGACCAAGATCAGAGGATTCACTGAGGAGCCCTCTGATCAGGATCTGCACTGTTTGTCATTTAAATATTTCTTGCAAATGATAACATTTGAAATTGAATAGATTTATCGTTTAACATTGATGGACCATTCCACTTGTAGAATTTCAGTATTCAAAAGATTGAAATCATTTGATTTTTTTTATAGCTGGCACCTGGAACCCACACTCTTCGACATGACTCGCCTATCTCTGTGTTCGGGGGCTTCATGTACGGAACTGCCAAGTATGAGACCTACGGTATGCCCACAGGACTTCGACTGGCCCCAGTAAACAAGGTAAAAAAATCCAAGTGTACAGTCTACAGATCCTGTCTTTATCCTAATTTCTCTGTTCTATTTTTATTCCAAATTTCAATACCTACAGAATATTCATGGACAAAAAAGTTATCATGAAATCTAGAAGGTGGAACATTGTAGTTATTTTAGAAAGTGTTTAAGAAACAGATCTATCAAATTCCATTAGCAAACAGAGCAGACCCTGATCAGATGGTTCCTTCATATAAACATGTTTTCACGCATCTGCAAACAGAGTAGACCTAGATCAGAAGGCTCCTATAGGCTAGAACAGTCTGAGCAGAGTCTGCTGTGTTTGCTAAAAGTATTTGAAAGATTTATGGACTTTCTAAACTCATTGGCTGCAATGTTCTACCTTCCACATTTCCGTTGTAACTACTTTTCAATATGACTATTCAGTAGGTATTGAAATTTGGAATAAACTTAGAACAGGGAACCAGGGTTAAGCGGTAACCAAGAAGAGTTTTAATTCCAGGTCATCAAGGCAGGTGGTAGCTTAGTGCAGGTGAAAAGTAAAATAATCATCCATTAACCTGTTCCTCCAAAATTCGCCTTTCTTTACCTCTGTAATAACCACTTCTTGAAACCATTGTGATAAATAGAGCATTTGCTCCTAAAGGAGCAAATGCTCTATTTATCACAATGGTTTCAAACTAAAAAATTCTAAAATTTTAATTTTCTCAAGTAAATGCTCCTTTTGGGGAGATTCATTCAAAGAGGTTTGGTCTAAAAATAGCCTATGGAGGAATGGGTTATTATCCACATTGTCATTATATTCACGGAGTAAAAGTGTTCAGTGAAATTATCTCATTCTATATTCTGTGCATGTCTGCTATTCAATTAGGCAACTACATTATCATATACATGTATACTTAGTTTAGTTTAATCCTTTCCTTCATGGAAACATATTTTCAGACATCTACAAAGTAGGGAGTATATCCTAATCAGATTGCTCCTATAGCTATCTGATAAGTCCCTCTGTTTTCTTAACCCTTTCCCTCATGTAGAATTGTTTTTTAAGAATCAAGGTCTGCTCTGTTTGCTAATGGAATTAGATATGTTTCTGTACTTCATAAAGTGGCTACAACGTTCCACCTCCCATATTTCATTATAACTATTTTGTCCATGACTATTCATTAGGTATTGCAATTTGTAATAAACAATTAGACGAGGGAAAGGGTTAAGGACTTATACAGATCAGATTCTACAGTGCATGTGTACTTAAATGTCATTACAAACATTCTGTGAGCTAATAGAGAATCATGATGTAATTATTTCATACCACATTCGTATCAGATCTTTTCATTGATTGCTATAAGACTTTGCAAAAGGTTTTGTGTTAATAATGGTTATAATATTTAAAATAAAAAAGTTTGCAAGTGAAAACACAAATACTTCAATACGGTATAGTCCTAGCTGGTATTGTAAAAACATGTTCTAGATGAACAAGAGTTAGTTACTCTATCTCTTTTCAGTGAACCCTTTACTCCATAGTTTATGCCTTTGCAAACAGAGAAGACCTAGATCAGACAGCTCCTATAGGAGCTGTCTGATCTGGGTCTGCTCTGTTTGCTTATGATATATTATAGATATGATTCTATAGTTTCTGCCAAGGCCAAAAATTATTGTGTCCATGTGCTATTAACCCTTCGCTTGCTATTCATGTCAATATACGTACATGTAAATAGTGAAGACCCAGATGAGAGAGCTCCTGCAGGAGCTGTCTCATCAGGGTCTGCACTACTTACAAATTGATTGTGCAACTAGTGCACTCCACAGCAGTCCACAGAGAAATACTTGTACACAGTGAAGATATATGTAATTATACAACAGGGCATGGGTAAAGAAGGAGACATGTATTTTAAAATTCAGCAAGCGAAGGGTTAAAAGAAAAGAATCTAATTAAAATTTATGATATTATTTTTTACATGAATATTCATGGAGGAAAGGGTTAACCCTTTCCCTGTTTTATGTTTATTCCAAATTTAAATACCTACTAAATATTCATGGACAGAATAGCTATAATGAAATATGGAAGGTGGAACATTGTAGCCATTTTAGAATCTAAAGCAAATTTCATTAGCGAACAGAGTAGACTCTGATCAGATGACTCCTATAGAAGCCGTCTGATCTTGGTCTTCTCTGTTTACAAATGCGTGAAAAAAGCATTTATATGAGAGAAACGGTTAAGCAGTCACCTACAAGAGAAGTTCTTAATTCTTCTCTACTTAAAATAAATTCAAATGAGTTAGTTTTTATTGTTGGGTTTACATTTTTAGCCATGTGTGCCATCAACAACAGTGGTTGGGGATGGTATAGATAATGACTGTGATGGGCTTATTGATGAGGAGATGTGCACCGTCGAGAATAAGGGGAAAGGTACATAATAGCAAAACAAGTCATCTGTATTCTTAGCATATCTTACAGTTTTTGTGTAATCTGCTTAATCCTATTCCTAATGAACATTTATGCATTAATCGCTTCACTCTGTCGGTTTCTGTCTCTATATTTCTGTCTTCTGCCTAGAGTCTGCCTCTATTTCTCTCTATCCCAGGTCTCTGTTTCTGTCGCTGTCTCTCTGTCTCAGTTTCAGTTTCTGTGTCTTTGTTTCTCTGTCCATGTCTTTGTCTCTCTCTCTTTCTGTCTCTGTGTCTCTGTCTGTCGGTATGTCTGTCTTTAATCTCTTTCTGTCTGTCTGTCTGTCTGTCTGTCTGTCTGTCTGTCTGTCTGTCTGTCTGTCTGTCTGTCTGTCTGTCTGTCTGTCTGTCTGTCTGTCTGTCTGTCTGTCTGTCATGAAAAGAACGGGTTGAACCATTAATTAATGATTATGATACACATGATTGTACAGTTTCTATAATAGTAAACATAATCCATTTTTATTGACCAATATACAAATTCAGATAATGAATATTCATGAAGTTACAAATTCTTGAATAAATATTCATGAGGGCAATTGTAATTTAACTGAACAGAGAAACACCTTTCTAGATATATGTAGTGATACATTTCAGAACAATTCTGTATTGTAAATTCTGTATTGTAAACTTTTTACCTCGAGTTATCCCAAAATTAACCCTTCGCTTGCTATTCACGTCAATATACGTACAGTGAAGACCCAGATGAGACAGCTCCTGCAGGAGCTGTCTCATCAGGGTCTGCACTATTTACAAGTTGATTGTGCAACCAGTGCACTCCATAGCGGTGATTGCACATCGAAATACTTGTACACAGTGAAGATATATGTAATTGTACAACAGGGCATGGGTAAAGAAGGAGAGATGTATTTTAAAATTCAGCAAGAGAAGGGTTAAAGTTGTCCAAGTTTGAGATATCAAAGTTCAACTGTATATTCTAAATGTCATATCTACTTTTGTCGTTTCCAGATGATGACGGAGATGGTACGGCTGATGAGGACTGTGCCACACCACCACCGAGTCAGTACATTTAACCCTTTCCCTGTGTTCTATGTTTATTCCAAATTTTACAAAATGGTTATAATGCAATAAGGAATGTGGAATACTGTAGCCGTTTTAGAAACTGAAGAAAGAGGTCTATCAAATTCCATAAGCAAACAGAGCAGACCCTGATCAGACAGAATTAGACCTACAGTAAAATCTCGATTTCGAAATTTTAGTACAGTAAAGTTCCACTTAATGACCGGTCCGAAAATAGGACCAATCTGGAAATAGGACCACTTTTTAAAAGAACGGAATATTTTCCCTCATATTTTATTGCCCGTAGGGTCCGTTATTAAGACCATCCCGCTTTTACATAAAACGACCGCTAATCCCAGAACAAAAGGACCACTTAGTGTTGTTTTATTGTCCGATATTAAGGGCAGACATTCACACCTCGCCGGTGAAAAACACATCACAGTTATGTATCAATACATATATATTTTCGGGTCATGTATTTCTTGTGTTTCGGACTGGTTTGGGATACAATTATTCTATCTATCTATCTTTCCATCTATCTATCTCTATCTATCTATCTATCTATCTCTCTATCTATCTGTCTGTCTATCTATCTATCTATCTATCTATCTATCTATCTATCTATCTATCTATCTGTCTGTCTGTCTGTCTGTCTGTCTGTCTGTCTGTCTGTCTGTCTGTCTGTCTGTCTGTCTGTCTGTCTGTCTGTCTGTCTGTCTGTCTGTCTGTCTGTCTGTCTGTCTGTCTGTCTGTCTGTCTGTCTGTCTGTCTGTCTGTCTGTCTGTCTGTCTGTCTGTCTGTCTGTCTGTCTGTCTGTCTGTCTGTCTGTCTGTCTGTCTGTCTGTCTGTCTGTCTGTCTGTCTGTCTGTCTGTCTGTCTGTCTGTCTGTCTGTCTGTCTGTCTGTCTGTCTGTCTGTCTGTCTGTCTGTCTGTCTGTCTGTCTGTCTGTCTGTCTGTCTGTCTGTCTGTCTGTCTGTCTGTCTGTCTGTCTGTCTGTCTGTCTGTCTGTCTGTCTGTCTGTCTATCTATCTATCTATCTATCTATCTATCTATCTATCTATCTATCTATCTATCTATCTATCTATCTCTATCTATCTATCTATCTATCTATCTATCTATCTATCTATCTATCTATCTATCTATCTATCTATCTATCTATCTCTATATCTATATATCTATATATCTATATCTATATATCTATTTATCTATCTATCTATCTATCTACCTATCTACTAATCTATCTATCTATCTATCTATCTATCTATCTATCTATCTATCTATCTATCTTTCTGTCTGTCTGTCGGCCAAACAACCTTGCCCATATCATTGGTCTCAGTAATGAGACCGACTCGATATTAAGACCACTTTCTGTCAGTACCAGAGGTGGTCTTAATAGCGGAACTTTACTGTATAGAAGAATTTAGACCCTTTTAGGCAGGTGGCTGCTTAATGCATTAAGCTGCCACCTGTCGTAAAGATCGATAATCATACATATTTTTGTGTTCAAATAATCAAGATTTTACTGTATATGTATATTATTTCATAAGGAAAGAGCAGACCCTGATCCCACTGGAGCTGTCTGATCTGGGTCTTCTCTGTTTGCATTGGTGCCAAAAGTCGTCTATGGGGGGAAAGGATTCAAATATTTACAGTGCTAGCTAGCTTGCATAAAGTAGAACCCTTCTCACTAATTGCTGATCATGGGCACCTTTAATCTTTTCCTCCATGAATATTCATGCAAGAAATAATGATGTCATGAATATCAATGAGACTAATTTGTTATAATTGCGCATAAACACATGAATTTCATGCCAAGGCAGAAACTGTATAATCATATTTATATAGTATCATAAGCAAACACAGTAGACCCTGATCAGACGGCTCCTATTGGAGCTGTCTGATCTGGGTCTGCTCTGTCTGCAGAGGTGTAGAAATGTGTATTTATGGAGTAGAGGGTTAAACATAGGTGGTTGCTTAATGCAGGACAAAGGTCATGCAGAGAGACCCAGTGCTACCATCAGACTTAACTCTTTACTCCATAAGTACATCTTTCCATACCCTTGCAAACATGGTAGACCATGATCAGATTACACCGATGGGAGTCGTCCGTTCAGGGTCTGCTTTGCTTGCTTATGATATAATTTAGGCATGATTCTACAATTTCTACAATTTCTAATTTCCTTGGGCATATATTCTTGTGTTCATGTGCCATTATAAAATATACTCTAATCAATATTCCTGGGTCCATGCTTATAAAGCTTTTAGTTGAGTCAGAGATCGTTCTCAAGCTTTTGATTGGTCAGATTTGAGCCTCAGACTCAACTAAAAGCTTTATAAGCATGGACCCAGATGTCATTATTTCTTACATGAATACACATGGAGTTATGGGTTAACCCTTTACCCCATGAATATTTATTAATATTTATGAAATAATTACTTAATATATGAATATTGATAAGCACACTATATGTTATAGCACAAGAAACGTTTGGATCCTAGCAGAAACTGTGGAATTAGATGTATATCATTCCATAAGCAAACAGAGCAGACCGTGATCAGACGGCTCCTATAGGAGACGTCTGATCTGGGGTGTACTCTGTTTGCAAATGCACAGAAAGGTGTATCTATGGAGTAAAGAGTTAAAGCCTGAATTAGATCTCATTTTATTGCTTGCTTTAGAGTGGTTTCACTGAATCCATTTTCTAAACAGTTGATGGCGAATATGGGTCATGGAGCTCGTGGACTACCTGCTCTATTTCCTGTGATGATGGTTCCGGTGTCAAAGGAGGCACAAAGACTCGAACTCGCAGCTGCGATAATCCAGCCCCCAAATATGATGGCAAACAATGCTCTGGTGCCAGTGCCGAAACTGTCTCCTGCACAGTCACAACTAGATGCCCAAGTAAGTATAGAAAGTCAAATACTCATTGCATATAACTTCCAAACACTCATAAATAAAAATTATTCCCCTGTCTGGCTGGCTTGTACATTCTAAATCAACCTTTCAGAATGCCAAATTAAATAGAATGGTCGGGCATCAGTGTTTAACTATAAAATCTAAACAGTATCAAAGGGTATTCAGTAAAACCTCTCTATAACGGCCACTAAATTGTGTCAATTAGTTTGTCTTTAGGGCAGGTGGCTGCTTAAAGCACGGTGAAAGTATAACAGAACACTCCTGTCGGAGCGTTCTGTTTTTACTTTTACCTTGCTTTAAGCAGCCACTTGCCAACACAAAATATTTGATGTATTTAGTGGCAGTTATAGAGAGGTTTTACTGTAATTTAGTGGCCGTTAAAGAGAGGTTTTACTGTAATTTAGTGGCCGTTATAGAGAGGTTTTACTGTAATTTAGTGGCAGTTATAGAGAGGTTTTACTGTAATTTAGTGGCCGTTATAGAGAGGTTTTACTGTAATTTAGTGGCCGTTATAGAGAGGTTTTACTGTAATTTAGTGGCCGTTATAGAGAAGTTTTACTGTAATTTAGTGCCAGTTATAGAGAGGTTTTACTGTAATTTAGTGGCAGTTATAGAGAGGTTTTACTGTAATTTAGTGGCAGTTATAGAGAGGTTTTACTGTAATTTAGTGGCCGTTATGGAGAGGTTTTACTGTAATTTAGTGGCAGTTGTAGAGAGGTTTTACTGTAATTTAGTGGCAGTTATAGAGAGGTTTTACTGTACATTGCAAGAGGACTATGAAATACACTGATCAGAGAGCTCCTCATGGATCATATCTTGGTCTTCACTGTTTGCGAATGCAAGTACAGAAAAACCTCTCTATAATGGCCACTAAATTACATCAATTATTTTGTGTTAAAGGCAGGTGGCTGCTTAAAGCAATGTGAAAGTAAAACAGAACGCTCCTATAGGAGCGTTCTGTTTTACTTTCACCTTGCTTTAAGCAACCACCTGCCCTTAATACCAACTAATTAACATAATTAAGTGGCTGTTATAGAGAGGTTTTACTGTATGTTCATTTTCCAACTGATCTGTGTGACAGGCTGTTCTGTTTGCTTACTGAATAATGTAAATACATGTATGGTTCTATATTTTTTGCCTTGACCAAAACTTCAAATTTTCGTATTCTATTATAAAACATTCAGTTAACCTTTTCCTTAACCCTTTGCTCCATGAATATTCATAAAAGAAATAATGACCTCATGAATATTAATTCTGAAAATGGTATATTTACACATGAAATTTTTCGCAAAGCAGAAACTGTAGAATCAGATCTTTATTCCTTAAGCAAACAGAGCAGACCCAGATCAGACGGCTCCTATAGGAGCCGTCTGATCTGGGTCTACTCTGTTCACAAAGGTGTATTTATGGAGTAAAGGGTTAATATACACACCTTTTCACACCTCTACAAACAAATGTCCAAACCTCCAGCAGACGTGTTCGAGTGGTTAACAGGCTCGACTACAATACCAGGGGTCCCAGGTTCAATCCCCCAACAGACTAAGTCATTCGGACAAGATTTTATACCATGGTCCAATGTATCAGTGCTTTACATTGGGCATCTAAAAGAACAAGAGAAACTTTGTTGATAATAAGAGTAGGCCATCGCACCCGGGTTTCTCTGTATCCTCTCCCCTCTCTGGGGCGTCCAATTAGCCCAAAGTGAGCAGATGTTAATCAACACAAACAAACAAACAGAGTAGACCCAGATCAGATGGCTCTTGTAGGATAAGGGTCTGCTCTGTCTGCATATGAAATTATAATAGATGGGAATACACAGTTTCTACCAATACCAAAAAATCCTGTGTACAAATGGCAATATTAAAATTAACCCTTCTCTTGCTGAATTTTAAAATACATTTCTCCTTCTTTACCCATGCCCTGCTGTATATTTACATATATCTTCACTGTGTACAAGTATTTCGCTGTGCAATCACTGCTGTGGAGTGCACTGGTTGCACAATCAACTCTTGTAAATAGTGAAGACCCTGATGAGACAGCTCCTGTAGGAGCTGTCTCATCTGGGTCTTCACTATTTACAGGTAGGTATATTGACGTGAATAGCAAGAGAAGGGTTAAGCTAATAAATTTTCATGATGTCATTATTTCTCATATGGCTATTCAACAAGGAAAGGCATAATAAATATTCATGGTATATGATAATGCCTTATATGCATATTAATTTTGTAAATGGTTTAAGATTGATAATTAGATTTATTTTGAGCAGTCGCTTTTGAGATATAGTTATAATAATATAAGTGTCCTATATATACTAACAAATTGCTAAACCCTTCCCTTCATATAGAATTATAAATGCTTTTGGAAGAATTTGAAAACAGAACAAACGCACTTGTTCTGACAACTCCTCAAGAATCATTGGAAAATCATACTCCTGGAGTGAAATGGTGTGAATGTTGCAAACTGACTTGAATTGGTATTGGTCCTAAGAGGACTAGATCATTTGCATGAATACTGAGCGATGGTTTAAAAATTTAGTTTAAAATGATTTGTCTTGTACAGTAAAACCCCTCTAAACTGGAATTCTAGTAGAGAATAATTTAGATACTTTTAGACAGGTGGCTGCCTAATGCAGGGTGAAAGTCATACAGAAAGCTCCTAGAGGAGCTTTCTGTATGACTTTCACCCTGCATTAAGCTGCCACCTGTATCCAAGACCGATATTTATGCTAAATTTAGCGTCCGGTTTAGAGGGGTTTCACTGTACATTCTTTCACTACTGACTGTAGACACTTTGTATTTCAGTTAATGGTAACTGGGGTAACTGGGGCGGCTGGGGCTCGTGCTCTGTAACCTGTGCCACAGGTACAAAGTCCAGGTCCAGGTAGGTATTCAGACTAGTAAAAGTATTGATGTAGCAACCTTTAAATCTCTAAAGCCAACAACTACTACTACAACTATTGATGTAGCAACCTTTAAATCTCTAAAACCAACACCTACTACAAGAATGGATATATATAGCAACCTTTAAATCTCTAAAGCCAACAACTAGTACAAGTATTTGAGTAGAAACCTTTAAATCGCTAAAGCTAACAACTAGTACAAGTATTTGAGTAGCAACCTTTAAATCTCTAAATCAACAAACTGAAAAATATATATCTCAAATTGAAAATAAATATTTCATTCTGTATTAGCCCTATCACTCATTTACTAAGACTTCTATTGGCATATTTGCATATAGAGTAGACCCAGATCAGATGACTCATGTATTAGTCGTCTGTTGGCTTAATTTGGAATAATAATGATATTATTTAGCAGTTTCTGAAATGACAAACAATTCCATTTTTATTGACCAATAAACAAATTCATGTGATGAATCGTCATGAACATGTCTGATCTGAGTCCATGCTTATAAAACTTTTAGTTGAGTCTGAGTTCATTCTCAAGTTTTTGATTGGTCAGATTTGAGCCTTTGTCCTATAGGAACTGTCTGATCTGGGTCTACCCTGTTTGCAGATGCAGGAAAATGTGTTTACAGTGTACATGTATATAAACAAAAAATAAGACACGACTTTCATGTGGCTTTAACCCTTTACTCCATCAATACACCTTTCTACGCCTTTGCAAACAGAGTAGACCCAGATCAGATGGCCCCTATAGGAGCTGTCTGATCAGTGTTTACTCTATTTGCTTATGATATAATATAGAAATGATTCTACAGTTTCTGCCATGGCCAAAAATTCCTGTGACTATTATAACAAATAATCTAATTAATATTCATGATGTCATTATTTCTTACACAAGTATTCATGGAGTAAAGGGTTAACCTACCACCGGTCTTATCCCAACTAAGCAAAACCTAACTAGTATTTGAAAAACATTTTGGATCGAGGTGAGACACCGACTAGCATAGTGTCTTGTAAGGATCCAAGCTGTGGGACACTTAATTGATAATGAATCAAAAGCTTCAATGAATCAAAATTTAGTAAAATGGCATCAGATCAAAATTTTGAGCAAATGTGATTTTTTATAGCAGAATTAGAGTGAAATCTACAGAATAATTCTAGTTTTGAGTGGTTGGTTTAGAGAGACAGTTTATTGTATGTTATTGTTGTTTGCATGTTAAAGGTCCTGCAACAACCCATCTCCTCAATACTCCGGTAGTGACTGCAGTGGCTCCGGCTCTGATTCAGCATCTTGCAACACTGGCATAAACTGTCCGAGTAAGTATGATTAATATACATCCCGCTATTGTTGTAACCATCACATCATTGTGTAATAAACATCACATCTTTGCAATATGCGTCATGTCATTGTAATAAACATTATGTCATTGTGATGAGCATTGCATCATTGGAAACCTCTGATCTGGGTCTACACTGTTTGCAAATGACAATGCATGCTTGTTCCACACTCAAAGGTTTAACCCTTCGCTTGCTATTCGCGTCAATATACCTATATGTAAATAGTGAAGACCCAGATGAGACAGCTCCTGCAGGAGCTGTCTCATCAGGGTCTGCACTATTTACAAGTTGATTGTGCAACCAGTGGACTCCACAGCAATGATTGCACAGCGAAATACGTGTACACAGTGAAGATATATGTAATTATACAACAGGGCATGGGTAAAGAAGGAGAAATGTATTTTAAAATTCAGCAAGAGAAGGGTTAATGACAGTTATAGGAGGAGTCTACTGTATACAGAGCATCAGATAAATATGCAGCGTACTCAGATACTAAAATCATCTTTTCTCCATCATACTCTATGTTGTGACCACTCTTTAGAATCGTTTCTTTGAGACAATTCAAAAGAGTGGTCACAACATAGGGTTTAGTGGAGAAAGAAGAGTTGGTCTTGAAAATGTTGTAATTTATGCATCTTATCTGGAGTTGTTGTATAGCTCATGCTAATCTTGTAACATACAGCTATGTAATTATCTTTGCGCATAGCTTGGATCCAGATCAGAAGCTAAGCTACTTGCCAAACTACTCACTGTCTTATCAGGATCCAAACTGCTAGCAGCTCTGATTGCATATTTAACCATTCCCGCACAGGCTATTTTTAAATCCAACCTCTTTGAACAAATCTACCGAAAAGGAGCATTTACTACTGAAAAGAAAAAATTTAGAATTGTGTAGTGTTGAAACCATTGTGATAAATAGAGCATTAATGCTCTATTTATCACAATGGTTTCACAAAGTGAATTTTACAGAAACGTCAAAAGGCGTCTATATCCGAGAATGGGTTAAAAGATATTGAACATTATTATTAACCTAAGGTTTTTTTTTAATATGAAGTAGAGAAACATTTATGAAACATTAACATCATGATATTAATTAGATCAATTTGTTATAATATATTGAAACAGGAATTTTCAGCCATGGCAGACACTGTAGAATCATATCTATATTATATATCACAAGTAAACAGAGCAGACCCTGAACAGAAGGCTCCTATAGAAGCCATCTGATCTGGGTCTTCTCTGTTTGCAAAGGCGTAGAAACGTGTATTTGTTTTTGAGTAAAGGGTTAGGACACATGTTAGTTTTGTTACTGTTGCCATCTGAAATATGGCAAAACTTCGAAAAGTAATTTGGTATTGCTATTTCAAGTACATATAATTATGTGGATTGGCTAAAGGAAGCCAGACAGACATTTGTTTTATTTTGTAATTATCAGTTGATGGTGGATTAACCGCATGGACAAGCTGGGGTTCTTGCACAAAGTCTTGTGGATCGGGAACCTCTGCAAGGACAAGGTCTTGCACAAATCCCTCGCCACAGCATGGCGGACGGAGCTGCACCGGATCCACCTCTGAGTCAAAAACTTGCAATACACACAATTGCCCAGGTATGTACAACTATACGCATATGCATTAGCACTGGCAAACACATGCGCACACTCTACTATGCTCTTAGAATCCAAAGGTAATATATGCACCTTGGCTATAGGGGTCCTGGGGCATGCTCCAATGTAATATATGCACCATGGATATAGGGGTCCTCGGGCATCAGCTACCCTGGGAACATAATCATAAAAAATTAGAGCTGTGTAGTTTTAAAACCTTTGTGATAAATAGAGCATTTACTCCTATTTATCACAATGGTTTCAAAAGGTGACTCTTACAGAGGCATGAAAAGGCATCATAATGAGGGAATTGGTCAATGCTTACATGACAAGACAGAACGTTTTTCAATGTCTCTCCCATTAGCCTTTGATTTTGTTCCATTTTGGCCATAATAATGTTTTAAACTTTCAGATTGATGTTACGCACGTGCAGTACAGTAAATCCTCTCCATAACGGCCACTAAATTACATCAAATATTTTGTGTTAAAGACAGGTGTCTGCTTAAAGCAAGGTGAAAGTCAAACAGAACGCTCCTATAGGAGCTATAAGCAGCCACCTGCCCTAAATACAAACTAATTAACACAATTAAGTGGCCGTTATAGAGAGGTTTTACTGTACTTGCATATTGCTACATGTAGCTATGCCCCTGCAAGCAGTAAAATAAAATTGCAACAGAATAGAATTTAAACAGACATCAGTGTTAATGCAAGGTGTAATTTTATGCCCCCGTTGACGACAGTCAGGGGACATTATGTTTTGCACCTGTCCATCCGTCCATCAGTTAGTCTGTCTGTGTTTCATGCTTGTCTGTCTGTGTGTCATGCTTGTAGTATGCAGTTGGTTGTCACAGTTTTTTTGTTGTCAAGCACAACTACGGGGGCATCGCTGTGTCTTACAGACACAATTTTCTAGTTTATGAATATTCATCAGGTAAAGTGATTCATGTACTTAACCCTTTCTGTGCAAGACGTGCATGTACGGTCATTTGCAAACAGTGTAGACCTACTAGATGAGTCAGAGGGCTGCTAGAGGAGACCTGATCAAAGTCAATGCTATTTGTCAATCAAAATCTTGTAGTTATAGAACTACAGATAAAGGTGCATACTCAAATACTAAAATCTCATTTCTCCACGAAAAAATGACTGCCCTTTAGAATCGTCTCTTCGAGGCGATTCTAAAGGATGGTAACAACATAGGTTTTGTAAAGAAGTTATTCTTAAAAATGTCTCAATTTATGCATCTTATCTGTACCTCTGAGTGAGCTGATTATGCCTGTCATACTTAGTGGACTCTATTGTTAATTTCCACTCAGAAAAGTAAGTGTTGAAGGGTTTATGGACAGGTTTCACTAATTATAGACATACTATATTGGAATTAGCTGTAACAACATATCATCCACTCTTCAGTTCATGGAGGTTACACCACATGGACTGCATGGACTGCCTGTCCTGTGACTTGCGGAAGCAGCCGTGTGTCCAGAGAGAGGTCGTGCACCAACCCTGCCCCACTGTATAATGGAAACCAATGCTCCGGTGCCGCAACTGAAAGCAAATCATGTGTTCTTGGCAATTGTCCAAGTAAGTAACGAGAGATGTGTTTAGTTAATAATAACTGTTACCAGTTTTCTGCAGCTCATCGCAAATTTCCGAACAGAGTAGACCGTGATCAGATGGCTCCTATAGAATTAAGCCATCTAATCATGGTCTGCTCTGTTTGCTTATGGAAATTCATAGATCTGATTATGAGTTTCCAAAATAGTGAAAAAAAACCTTTTCTATGCTCCATTTTATTGATATTGTCCATGAATATTCATGGGGTGAAACAATAGTAAATAAATAGTAAACAGGGACAGGGTTAAGAAGCATTTCATTGTCAAAAATTGTAAAATGGCAATTGTCCAATTAAGAAATCTAGTTTTATTCCAAGTAAGCAAACTATTAATGTTCCAATTAGGTTACATTTGTCCAAATAAGTTACTAATAATAAGTTTCTAAGCAATATTATAAGCAAATTTACATCAGAAATACAATAAAAACTTGATACCATGAAATTTTAGTAATGAAGAATTGATACCATTAAGGCGTGACTGACTGCTTAATTACATTATGGTAAAATCTGTTTTACTTATCTGTCACGTATCTAGTTGATGGCGCTTTCACCCAATGGACTACGTGGAGCACATGCACTGTCACCTGTGCCGGGGGTACTAACACGAGAACAAGAACATGCACGGATCCAGCACCTGCCCATGGAGGAGCGGACTGTGTCGGCGACACTAGCGAGGTCAGGGATTGCAACACCCATAATTGTCCAAGTATGTTCATATCTTTCGTTGTCCAGTACAGTAAAACCCCGCTAATGCGACCAACAAAAAGGGGCATAATTCTGGGTGGCAGAGGCAGGTGATAGCTTAATGCAGGACGAAAGTTATGCAGAAAGCTCCTATAGGAGCTTTCTGCATAACTTTCGTCCTGCATTAAGCAACCACCTGCTTTAGACGACATCAGTGGCTATTTATTAAGTGGTCGCATTAGCGGGGTTTCACTGTATTTATATACCATTATCATAAGTATTATAAAATGATAAACATTATATAAATATTACATCCTATGGAGAACGACAGCATGTATTGTCAACCCGAGGTTGGTAATGTTCACCGAGGCATTAGCCGAGGTGGACATTACCATACCAAGGGTTGACAATATGTGCTGATCTTGCTCATCATAGGATGTGATATCAATACCGAACACTATGAACGGCACTATCACTTTCGTCAGCAAAAAGAATTATTTAATAGCAACAATAAACAGTTTGAAACAAAAGTTATACTTGGTGTCTAAAAATTGCTGAACAGCTTTACACTTCTATTCATTACACGTTAACAGTACTCGTCCTGGCGGAGTCATTACTACTGTCCAATCTTGACAGGTCCTCCGAAATAGTTGCATAACTTGATATTTCTTAAATAACTAAACAAAAGCAACAGTTGCTGTCAAAATGACGTTTGTTTATAAAATTGCAAGTGTCAGATGACGTCAGTCAGATGACGTTAACGCACACAATTTAATAAGCGCTCACTGATCAAGACTTACTGTTGCCTGCACGAGATAATGTTACATGGAACAGTACAAAGTGTCTCATGGTGGGCACTGGGCATATGGAAAATTTGTATAGGAAAGTCACGCGAGGTATAACAAACATAATTATACCCCATGCAATGAAGTTGCAAGGGGTACATATAGTTTAAGACCTGTCCTTCAGTCCACCAGTTCATCCATCCATCAGTCCATCTGTCTATCCAAATACATTGTTGCTCATCTAGCACTTTCATTTCTTTACCAATTTTTTTTAAAATTTGCTTTAAGCATTGCAATTAATAAAAGCTTGGATTAGTTTGATTTTCAGAGGAATCTGTCATAGGGAACCACTTTTTATACCCCCACAAACCAAGTTTGAGGGGTGTGGGTATACTGGAGTCACCATGTCCGTCTGGTTGTTCATCCGTCCGTTCGTCAGTTCGGCTTGTCCTGATCATAACTTCCAAAGTATAAAAGCTATTGACTTCAAACTTCATATACAGATAGATCACATTAACCGCAAGTGCAGTGCACAAGGTTCATAACTCTGTCTTCAGTATTTTTGGAGTTATTTCTCAAAATCTGGTTTGTCCGGATCATCATAACTTCAATCATATAAAAGCTTTTGACTTCAAACTTCATATACAGATATATCACTTTGACCACAAGTGCAGTGCACAAGGTTCGTAACTCTGTTTTCAGTATATTTGGAGTCATTGCCCTTTGTTACCTCAACAGAACTTTTTTAAATTTTGCAGTATTGTTGAACACCATCTGAAGTTCTGATCTTACGATAAAGATTTTGATTTGTCGCTTCACGCATGAATGAATGATCTCCCTTTTCGTAATTTAACAAATTAAAATTTAACGGTCGGTAGCTTTATTTCTATAACCCCATCTCTGTGTCAAATGTGCTAGTGGGGGGTATTCATCACCTTTAGTGGTAGTTCTAGTTTTCTTTGACAATATGGCGATCTGGGGTAATGTGAGCTTGCTCACTAAAGTTCAAGGGTTTAATATGTTACCATGCATTACTATTCCGTATTTGTCTTAAAATTGCAAGATCAAACTGCAAGTAACTCAGCATCTCATCAAATCCGAAGCTGTTTGACACTCAATCATAAGGTTCTAAAAGGTGTCAACAAATTAGAAATGAGTGGACAGAAAATTTCACTCGAGAAGAACACCTTTCTATGCCTTTGCAAAAAGAGTAGAACTTGATCAGACGGCTCCTATAGAGTCTGCTCTGTTTGCTAATGGGTTATTACAGATCTAGTTTCTGCCTTGGCAAAAAACTTGAATATTAATCTAATTAGTTTTCATGATGTCATTATTTCCTACATGAATATTCAACAGGTAAAGACCGGTTAAGCAATGGTTTTTCCTTTAGACCACCGGGTCCCAAATACTTCACAGAAATTTTAATAAAGAAAAATTTAGGTATTTTTTGGCAGCTGGCTGCTTAATGCAGGGTGAACATCATGTATAAAGTTCCCAAAGGAGATTTCTGCATGACTTTTACCCTACATTAACCCATTCCCTCATATTGACGACTTTTGACGACTCTGTAAAAGCCACTTTGTGAAACCATTGTGATAAATAGAGCATTTGCACCTATAGGAGCAAATGCTCTATTTATCACAATGGTTTCATATACAAAATACTAAAATTTTCCTTTTCTCACATTAATGCTCCTTTTCGGTAGATTTATTCAAAGAGGTTGTATCTAAAAATAGCCTATGAGGGAATGGGTTAAGATGCCACCTGTCTGAAAGACCAGTATTGATACTGACTTTAATGTCCAGTTTAGAGATGTTTTACTGTGCACCAGCGCTACAGATAATGATGCATACTCAAATACTTAAATCATCTTTTCTCCACCAAACCCTATTTTTTGACCACTCTTTAGAATCGTCTCGAACAGACGATTCTAATGAGTGGTAACAACATAGGGTTTGGTGGAGAAATAAAGAAGTTATATTATTTGAAAATATTTTAATTTACGCATCTTATCTGGAGCTCTGTGTTACACTGCTGTACACCTATAAACATGGCTTACCGATCTACTACTGGAACTTTTTCAGTTGATGGTGGCTGGACCGCATGGACTGCCTGGTCGGCTTGTGGTGTTACATGTGGCAACACAACCGTAACAAGGACTCGAACTTGCACCAACCCAGCACCTCAATACCTTGGTGCAGACTGTGTAGGAGCAGCAAGCGAGACTACGGGTTGTTACGCTGGAATCATGTGTCCAAGTAAGCTTTCGACAGTAGTTTTTTTTATGCCCCATTGACGCTAGTCAGGGGGCATATTGTTTTTGCCCTGTCTGTTTGTCCGTTTGTCTGTTTGTTTGTCAGCAACTTTAACATTGGTCATAACTTTTGAGCCAGTACAGATAGAAACTTGATATTTGGCATGCATATGTATCTCATAAAGCCGCACATTTTGAGGGGTGATATGTCAAGGTCAAGGTCATCCTTCAAGGTCAGAGGTCAAATATATGGGTCAAATCACCGACTATAATATTGGCCATAACTTTTGGACCAGTAGAGATAGAGACTTGACTCATGAGGCTGCACATTTTGAAGGGTGACATGTCAAGGTCATCCTTCAGGGTCAAAGGTCAAATTGTTCTGTTTCTTTGTCTGTAACTTAAACGCAACCTTAAAATTGGTCTTAACTTTTGAGCCAGTACAGATAGAGACTTGATATTTGGCATGCATATGTATCTCATAAAGCCGCACATTTTAAGGGGTGACATGTCAAGGTCAAGGTCATCCTTCAAGATCAGAGGTCAAATATATGAGGGGGCATAGTGTTTCACAAACACATCTTGTTTCTTTCTGTTGTTTGTTTGTTTTTTAACAAGATTAAACTACCCATTTATGGCATTGCATATAATCAGGCTCTGCACTGTTTGCTTTTCAGAAGACCTATTATTTTTCGTAACTTACTTGTGTAACAAAGAGTGAAGAACCAGATCAGCTACATTTTAAACACAGTGACCGGTCTGGTTCTACACATTTCAAAGGCAAAATGTTGGTGTTCGTAAAATGTTTGTGTTCGTAATACGCCTTTCTATGCCTCTGTAAAAGTCACATTAATTTTTGAAACCATTGTGATAAATAGAGCATTTGCTCTATATTTGATCCTATTTATCACAATGGTTTCAAAACTACACAATTCTAAAATTTTCCTTTTCCCTAGTAAATGCTCCTTTTTGGTAGATTTATTCAAAGAGGTTGGGTCTAAAAATAGCCCGTGGAGGAATGGGTTAAGTAATGGCTTTTTAACCCTTTACTCCTTAAACACACCTTTTTATACCTTTGCAAACATAGTAAGAACGAGATAAGACAGTTTCTGTAGGAGCCATCTGATTAAGGTCTGCTCTTTTTGCTTATATTCGTAATGTCATCAGGGTCCATGCTTATAAAACTTTTAGTTGAGTCTGAGTTCGTTCTCAAGTTTTTGATTGGTCAGATTTGAGCCTTTGGCTCAAATCTGACCAATCAAAAGCTTGAGAACTCAAATCTGACCAATCAAAAGCTAATATTAATATTCACAGGGTAAAGGGTTGACCCTTCATTGTTGAATATTCATATAAGAAATAATGTCATAACAAATACAAGTGTATTAATCCTTAGCCTGCTATGAAAATGAGGTTTTCTTAAGCTCCGATATGTTGCCGTTGTCATTTATTTCTGATTCGTTCAAGCTTTTAAGATACTATTGACAGAATATCAAACAGCTTGGATCCTGATGAGACGCCATTTCATCTGGATCGAAACTGTTTGCAAATGTCAGTTAGGTAGCGCTTATAACAGGGTAAGTGTTAATTAGCTGGAGTTTTACAATGGCATAATTATAAACATAGGGTTTGTTGGTATTGGGAGAAACTGTAGAGTCACTTTTGTTATAATTTAATAAGCATGCAGAACAGACCCTGATCAGACGGCTCATATAGCCGTCTACTGTGTTTGCAAACATGTGAAAAGCATTTGTATAAGAAAATTTCCGCTTGACTTTCAACTTGCATTAACATATTCCTGCATATCGACACATTATTTACACTTTTGAAAAAGTCACATTGAAACCATTGTGTTTATTCAAATGAGACGCCGAGAAATTATTTGCCTTTTAACCCTTTCCCTCATATACACGTGTTTTCATGCATTTGCAAACAGAGTAGACCCAGATGATCAGGGTCTGCTCTGTTTGCTTATAGAATTTGAAAGAACTGTGATTTTACTTTCTAAATTATTCCACCTGCCAGTTTTCATTATAGTTAGTTTTCCATGAATATTCAGCAGGTATCGAAATTTGGAATAAACATAGAACAGGGAAAGGGTTAAATAGGATAAAAGAATTCTGCACAAAAGCAAACATAAGAAATTTCATTTGTATATGTATCTTAACGGTTTTCTGAAGTGGTTTATACCTAAGGTAAACCAGGTTTTAAGGTTGTAAAACTTCTGAGTCTGAACCTGACTTTATTTTCAGATTTTGAACTGGCTCAAAATCTGACCAGTCAGATGCCTGAGAATAAACTCGGACTTTAACAAAAACCTTTATAACCACAAGGCCAGTTTTAATATTGATAATAGTTGTTTGATTATCAGGATCAGTACTGAAGTAGATATTATTTCAACTGCCTCTTTGACCCATACCCTCATAGGCTATTTTAGACTCTTTATTTCAGAGGCTATTTTCAAACCCAACCTATTGGAATAAATCTACTGAAAATGAGCATTTCCTTGAAAAACAAAGATAGTGTAGTTTTGAAACAATGTTTTCAAAAAGTGACTTTTTACAGGGTCATCAAAATGTGTGATGGGTTAACCCTTTCCTCAATAAATACGCCTTTCTACGCCTCTGAAAAAGTCCCCTTTTGAAACCATTGTAATAAATACAGCATTTGCTCCTAAGGAGCAAATGCTCTATTTATCACAATGGTTTCAGAACTACAAAATTCTAAAATGTTCCTTTCCTCTAGTTAATTCTCCTTTTCGGTAGATTTATTTAAAGAGGTTGGATCTAAAAAATAACCTATGGGGGAATGGGTTAAAGTGACCACTTAAGAAATAAATGTGTGTCTGTAAAGTCAAGGGTTAGCCTAATTCAGGAAAATAATCAATGTAAAAAGCTCCTATGGGAGCTTTCTGCATAATTTCAACCTGCCTTAAGCTACCACCTGCCTTTTTTCCCCTCTTTCTGTGATCATTCTAAGAAGTTTTATTGCATTCTTAACCCTTTGCTTGCTATTCGCGTCAATATACCTACCTGTAAATAGTGAAGACCCAGATGAGACAGCTCCTGCAGGAGCTGTCTCATCAGGGTCTGCACTATTTACAAGTTGATTGTGCAACCAGTGCACTCCACAGCAGTGATTGCACAGCGCAATACGTGTACACAGTGAATATATAGGTAATTATACAACAGGGCATGGGTAAAGAAGGAGAAATGTATTTTAAAATTCAGCAAGCGAAGGGTTAAGACATTCTCATTGTGAAAACATTTCATCTTTTATCAGTTGACGGTGGCTACACACAGTGGAGCGCATGGAGTGCATGTACTGTCACATGCGCCACAGGTGGACAGGAGAGAACACGCACATGCACGAGCCCACCCCCACAATACCTGGGTGCCGACTGTGTGGGTGATGCCTGGCAAAACCAAACCTGCAACACTCATTTCTGTCCAAGTATGTTCCCCCAGTTTACTTTTTATCTCATGAATATTCATGTAAGAAGTTAACCCTTTACTCCATGAATATTTATGCAAGAAAAATCATGAATATTTAAATTAGATTAATTGTTATAATAGAACCTGGACACAAGAATGTTTGGCCATGTCTGAAAATGTAAAATCATATCATAAGCAAACAGAGCGGACCCTGATCAGACGGCTCCTATAGGAGCCGTTTGATCTGGGTCTACTCTGTTTGCAAAGGCATAGAAAGGTGTATATATGAAGTAAAGGGTTAATGACATGACAGATATTTTTAAACTGGTATATGAACTCAGGATGTTTTGGACCAGAAAGAAACTAGATTTAGATCTATATAAATCCATATGCAAACAGAGAAGACCCTGATGAGGGGACTCCTACAGTAGTCTTACTAACCCTTTATTCCAGGAATACACCTTTCTATGCCCTTGCAAACAGAGTAGACCCAGAGATCCTATAGGAGCCATCTGATCAGGGTCTGCTCTCTTTGCTTAGGCTATAATATAGATATGAGTCTGCTATGTCTACCGTGGCCAAACATTTATGAGTCTGTGTTCTATTATATCAGTTAATATAAATATCCACAACATCATTATTTCTTACATGAATATTCATGGTTGGTTCTTTTCTGTCACATTTATGATTCTCTGCTCTGTGCTATTACAATCAATTTCCATATTTTATATTTTTATACAAAAATTAAATTAACCCTTTCCCTATTCTATGTTTATTCCAAATGTCAATACCTACTAAATATTCATGGACAATATAGTTATAATGAAATATGGAAGATGGAACATTGTACCAATTTTAGAAAAGATCTTTTATATTCCATAAGTAAACAGAGCAGACCCTCATCAGACGGCTCCAATGTTTCCAAATGTGTGAAAATGCGTTTATATAAATGAAATACTTCATATTCATAATTAGTAAAGTCAAAAATGAATTCGGCAAAGAATTAGCAATAATGCATGTGAATTGCATGTGTCATCCTTAACCCTTCGCTTGCTATTCACGTCAATATACTTACCTGTAAATAGTGAAGACCCAGATGAGACAGCTCCTGCAGGAGCTGTCTCATCAGGGTCTGCACTATTTACAAGTTGACTGTGCAACCAGTGCACTCCACAGCAGTGATTGCACAACAGCGAAATACTTGTACACAGTGAAGATATATGTAATGATACAACAGGGTATGGGTAATGAAGGAGAAATGTATTTTAAAATTCAGCAAGAGAAGGGTTAATTGCTGTAACCCCTGTTTTCAAACCAATGCATTTTAGGGGCAAAAATTCACCACGAAATGTGGAATGTATTATATGTCTTTTTCATACAGTTAAACCTTTGGGTAACTTCTGAACCCTTTCCTTCATATTAATATGTTTTCACCCATCTGCAAAGTGCAAACTGTCTTATCTGGGTCTGCTCTGTTTGCTAACAGAATTTGATAGATATGTTTCTATACTTTCTAAAATGGCTACAGTGTTCCACCTTCCATATTTCGTTATAACTGTTTTGTCCATGAATATTCAGTATGTATTAAAATTTGTAATAAATATAGAACAATGAAACGGTTAATACAGGGCAAAAGTAATGCAGAAAGCTCCTACAGGAGCTTTTTGCATTACTTTTGACATGCATTAAGCTACATTACAGATCAAATTTTGATAGTCTCTTAAGCCTTTACTCCATGAATATTCATGAGCACATTAGTTTTTGGCCATGGCAGAAACAGTAGAATCATAATCTATATTATTTTCATAAGCAAACAGAGTAGTCCCTGATAAGACAACTCCTATAGGACTATAGGTGCTGTCTGATCTGGATCTACTCTGTTTGCAAAGGCATAGAAAGGCGTATTTATGGAGTAAAGGGTTAAACCTTTCCTCTATAAATATGCCTTTCTACGCCTCTGTAAAAGTCACTTAATGAAACCATTGTGATAAATAGAGCATTTGCTCCATAGGAGCAAATGCTCTATTTATCACGATGCTTTCAAAACTACACAATTCTAAAAGTTTCCTTTTCTTAAATACTCCTTTTCGGTAGATTTATTTATAGAGATTGGGTCTAAAAATAGCTTATGGAGGAATGGGTTAAGACAGGTTTTACTGTAGTTAAAATTACACTATATCCAAATTTGGAAGACATTATTGCATTTCACAGAGGGGGGAAGGTTAAATTCAACCTGAGCACATCTCAATACTTCACATATAACTTGTTTATCTTTCAGTTGATGGTGGTTGGACCGATTGGACTGCTTGGAGTGGATGCTCGAGCACATGCGGTCCAGGAGAGATCACCCGTGACAGAACTTGCACCAACCCATTGCCACAGTACCTTGGAGCAGGATGTATTGGAAGCTCCACTGATGCTTTCCCTTGTAACGGAACGTGCACAGGTATGTACCCTTTGTTGCAACACACAGTGAAATGATTAACACATTCTTGTTTTTTCTCTTCTAAAACATTATCGCTTGGTTCCCAGTTTCTGTTATCTCTTAACTTCATATAAACACCTTTTCATGTATTTGCAAACAGAGTAGACCCAGATAGAAGCCATCTGATCTGGGTCTGCTTAGTTTGCCTATTCCATAACTGAATCTTTCAGTTTTTATCAAAGCAAAAATTTCCCTTGAAAATCTTATATTACAACAAATCAGCTAATAAATATTCATCATACTGGGGACTCTTATAGAGTACAGTAAAACTCCGCTAATGCGACCACCAAAAAGGGGCATAATTCTGGGTGGCAGAGGCAGGAGGTAGCTTAATACAGGACGAAAGTTATGCAGAATGCTCCTATAGGAGCTTTCTGCATAACTTTCGTCCTGCATTAACCAACCACCTGCTTTAACCGACACCAGTGGCTGTTTATTTAGTGGTCGCATTAGCGGGGTTTTACTGTATATAATACTACTAACCCTTTCCTCCATAAATACATCTTTCTACGCCTCTGTAATAAGTCACCTCTTGAAACCATTTTGATAAATAAAGCATTTGCTCCATAGGAGCAAAAGCTCTATTTATCACAATGGTTTCAGAACTACAAAATTCTAACATTTTCCTTTTCTCTAGTAAATGCTCCTTTTCGGTAGATTCAATCAAAGAGGTTGAGTCTAAAAATAGCCTATGGAGGAAAGGGTTAATGATTGTTAACTATGAACTCCTCCTAATATCAAGAATGTTTCCTTCATGCGAATAATTTAACAGTTTCAACACTGAAATTTCCGAACAGAATTTAACTATAGTGTTCATTCAGTATGAAAAGCTTAAACTTGCTAGAAGATTTTGAATGACAAACAGTGCAGACCCTGATCAAAGGGCTATTCTAGGAGTCCTCTGTTCAGGGTCTACTCAGTTTGCAAATGCAAATGTATGTGTATCCCACATTCAGAGTATTAAATGTCGTCTTGCAGTTCACGGCAACTGGGGTGATTGGGGAGCCTGGACCCAGTGTACAAAGACATGTGATATTGGGCGTGCTGGGCGTGTCCGACTCTGCGATAACCCAGCCCCTACACCTGATGGGCAGCCATGCTTTGGCAGCAGTTTTATCATAGACTTGTGCAATACACAGTCCTGCTCTGGGGGAACTTTCGCCAATGGTACAAGACGTGAAGCAACCTATGTCAACGTAAGTTTGTGTAATTTTATAAAATAAAACCTCCCTAATTCAAATATGTAGCAGGACTGTACAGTAGAAGCCCTCAAAACCGAAATTCTAGTAGATAAGAATTTTAGGCAGGTGGCTGCTTAATTCAGGATGAAAGTCATGCAGAAAGCTCCTCTAGGAGCTTTCTGCATGACTTTCACCCTGCATAAAGCTGTCTTTTGTCTCTAAGACCGATATATATACTAAATTGAGTGTCCAGTTTAGAGGATTATCAGAGTGGAATAGCCAATCAGTGTTTAACCCATTCCCTCATAGGCTATGTTTAGATCCAACCTCTTTGAATAAATCTACCCAAAAGGAGCATTTACTAGAGAAAAGGGAAATTTTAGAATTTTGTAGTTTTGAAACCATTGTGATAAATAGAGCATTTGCTCCTATAGGAGCAAATGCTCTACATGCATTTAATTATCACATTGGTTTCAAAAAGTGACTTTTACAGAGGTGTAGAAAGGCATATACATGGAGGAAAGGGTTAACCAGAGTCCACTGAACATGAAATACTTAATCTCATTAGAGGATTTTGAATGATAAACAGTGCAAACCCTGATCTAAGGACTTTGGGTCTACACTATTTGCAAATGACAGTGCATACATGCACAGAGTTGAAAGAATTAAGATATTCTCATATTTCATCTCCAAAACATATCTTCCTGTAACTCGATCATTAAAATCGCCTCAATGAGTTGTGGGAACATAGGGTTTAACTCAGAAATGAGAGATTTAGACAGACCAGTATGTAGCATATCTACAGTCCTGTGTAGTAAAGATGAATTATGAACTGTTTATGCATAATGCCATACATTAAAACAAAAAGGTAAATCAAATTTAGAAGGTTTATACACATTCATGTTAAGGCATAAGATGGCATTATTAACAGATCAGATGGGTCCTAAAGGAATGTACATAATTATGTATGTAGTACAGACAAAAACCTGCTAATGTGACTACCTAAAAGAGGTATAATTCTGGGTTCTAGATGCAGGTGGTAGCTTAATGCAGGACAAAAATAATGCAGAAAGCTCCTACTTTTGTCCTGCATTAAGCAACCACCTGCTTATAAAAACACCCATGTTTATTCATTAAGTAGTCACATTAGAGGGGTTCTACTGTATATGCTTCATTGATCTTTTTGCAAAGGTAACATTTTCATCCATTAAGATGAAATTAACTCTTTTACTCTATGACTAGAGGAGCTTTCTGCATTACTTTTGTCCTGCTTTAAGCAACCACCTGCTTATAAAGAAACCCATGTTTATTCATTAAGTAGTCACATTAGAGGGGTTCTACTGTATATGCTTCATTGATGTTTTTGCGAAGGTAACATTTGCATCCATTAACCCTTTCCCTAATATAAACGTGTTTTCACGCATTTGCAAACAGAGTAGACCCAGATCAGACGGCTCCTAAAGGAGCCGTCTGATCAGGGTCTACTCTGTTTGCTAATAAAATTTGATAGACCTGTGTCTTTAGTTTCTAAAATGGCTACAATGTTCCATCTCCCTTATTTCATTTTAACTATTTTGTCCAAGAATAATCAGTAGGTACTGAAATCTGAAATAAACATAGAACAGGGAAAGGGTTAAGACGAAATTAACTCTTTTACTCTGACTTTTGTTGGAAGAAATAATAATGTCATGAATATTAGATTCATTTTTATAACGGTGTATGAACACACGAAATTGTGGTCATATAAACAAGGTTTACTGTGATCAGATGGCTCCTACAGGAGCCATCTGATCTGCCTCTACTCTGTTTGCAAATGTGTAGAAAGGTGTATTTATCAACCCTTTACTGCATAAATACACCTTTCTACACCTTTGCAAACAGAGTAGATCCAGATCAAAGACTCCTACAGGAGCCATCTGATCAGGGTCTGCTCTGTTTGCTAATGATATAATATAGATATGATTCTACAGTCATGGCCAAAAATACTATTACAATTAATCTGATCAATATTCATTATGTCATTATTTCTTACATAAATATTCATGGAGAAAAGAGTTGAAGGGTTAACTGTAACATCTTGCTAATATGAAAACTAAACTAAATATGCTGAAACCTCCCTACTAAGCTTTCTGTATGACTCTCATCCTGTGAAAGTCTGGGCCGGCCTTTAACTCATTCCCTCCTAGACTATTTTTAGACCCAACCTCTTTGAATAATACTATCGAAAACGAGCATTAACTATAGAAACGAAGAAGTTCAGAATTATGTAGTTTTGAAACCACTGTGCTAGATAGAACATTTGCTCTATTTATTACAATGATTTCAATATGTGACTTTTACAGAGGCGCCAAAATGCGTCACTAAGAGGGAATGTGTTAACCCTTTCCTCCTTAGGCTGTTTTTCGACACAACCTCTTAGAATAAATCTACCGAAAAGGAGCATTAACTATAGAAACGGAGAAGTTTAGAATTGTGTAGTTTTGAAACCATCGTGATAAATAGAGCATTTGCTCCTATGGAGCAAATGCTCTATTTATCACAATGGTTTCAATATGTGACTTTTACAGAGGCTCCAAAATGCATCACTAAGAGGGAATGTGCTAACCACCTGCCTAAAAAGTTCTCATTTCTTCTGTATAAGATTGTATTAGCGAAATGTTTACTATATACTTTTTGCTTTTGTTCCAGAGATGCCCTGTTGGTTACTTTACCTGCCAGGGTGGCAGCATTGTTTGTATTGATGAGACCTTCAAATGTGACTGCAGCAGAGACTGTGACGATGGAAGTGATGAAACAAGCCTGTACGCCACCTGTGATACAGCTGAGCTGGTTCTTTGTGAAAATGGGGCAGCACGTAAGATAACCTTTACAACATATAAACATATTTTCATGCATCTGCAGACAGAGCAGACACAGACCAGATGGCTCCTATAGGAGCTGTCTGATCAGGGTCTGTTCTGTTTGCTAATGGAATTTGAAAGATCTGCTTCTTTACTTTCTACAATGGCTACAATTTTCCACCTTACATATTTCATTATACCTACGTATTTTATCCATGAATAATCAGTGTGTATTGAAATTTGGAACAAATATAAAACAAGGAAAGGGTTAAACATGAAACGTGGTGTGATGGGTTTTGTTACAATAAAAATCCAGACTTTACCAGGAAAATGCCTTATGTCTAACATCAGTATTGTCATTGATATCAGAAAAGTATATAATTTTATAATTGATATATATGTAGATCTATATGAACAGTTATATAAAATAATCTGTTTTATTTCACAGACATCCAACCAATGATAGGCATCTTAACAGGATTGCTTATGACGTTACTGTTACGTCATTTCGTATGAGAAGACATTGGAGGAGCTGATATTTGACCTCTGCTATGGCCCAATCGACCTTCGCACATTTGCATACAGGAATAGAAAGCACCTTATTTTTAAAACAAAAATTGACGAGCAAAATAGTACAAATTATTTTGTGAGAGAAAACAAGATGTTTGTAAGATTTATTTTATTTTAAATAATTTTGATAGTTTGCACTGGCTTAGAAAATATATAAAAGGAACTTTTAGACATGGTGTAGCTGACATATGCAAATGAAATTATTGTACATATGTGTGACAAGCAAATCTAATGAGAAAAATATAAAAAAAATATTTACAAGTTTTGTTGATTTAGTTTATTAGCATGTGTTAACAAATCATTAAATTGTTGTTATTCATATTTAGGTTCACATTGCAGCTACATGTGTTTCATTCGATGTGACGTTTTGTTTTTGTTGTGTTTATTATGTTTTATAAACAAAGGTTGTTGCATGACTATTAAATATTAATCCATTGCCAGGTTTTTTGTTTCTCAAAACCTTTACTTCATTAATATTCATGTAAGAGTTTATGAGTTCGTGAATATAAATTAATTTTTTACATGACACATGAAGGAATTTTTGCCGTAATAGTGTAGAATCAAATCAATAACATCATTCAAGCAACAAGAGCAGACCTTGATCAGACAGACAACTCGTACAGGAGCTTTCTGATCTACGTCTACTCTGTTCAGAAACGTTCGTAATAAAGCGTATGTATGAACAGAGCTACAGATAACTGTACGTACTCATATTCTAAAATAGTCATTTCTCCACCAAACCCTATGTTGTGACCACTCTTTAGAATGGTCTTACATAGGGTTTGGTGGAGAAATGAAGTTATTATCTTATCTGGACCTCTGATGAATATATATGAAATAAAGGCTTATATGACATTTGATACTTTCATAGATCATTTTTCGTTTTTGTTTTGAATATCTGTAAATAAATTTTGAGCACTTCTGTATGACCATTATAATTGTATATTGGTACACAATGCAAATTCCTGCCACTTCTAAATATGCAAATTTACCCGGGGGGCCTTTACTCCATGAATATTCATGTAAGAAATAATGAAGCCATCAATATTAATTTGATAGCACATGGACACATGAATTTTTGACAATAGTAGAAACTATGGAATCAGATCTATATCATAGGCAAACAGAGCAGACCCAGATCAGATGGCTCCTATTGGAGGCAATTTGGAGCCATCTGATCTGGGTCTACTCTGTTTGCATAGGCGTAGAAAGGCATATTTATGGAGAAAGGGTTAACCCTTTACCCTATAGAGATGCCTTTGCAAACAGAGTAGTCACAGATCAGACAGCTTCTACAGGAACTGTCTGATTAGAGTCTGCTCGATTTGCTAATGGAATTAGATCTGATTCTAGTTTCTGACATGCAAACATTCCTGTGTTCATATGCCAATATAAACATTCCTGTGTTCATATGCCAATATAAACATTCCAGTGTTCATATGCCAATATAAACATTCCAGTGTTCATATGCCAACATAAACATTCCTGTGTTCATTTGCCAATATAAACATTCCAGTGTTCACATGCCAACATAAACATTCCTGTGTTCATTTGCCAACATAAACATTCCTGTGTTCATATGCCAATATAAACATTCCTGTGTTCATATGCCAATATAAACATTCCAGTGTTCATATGCCAACATAAACATTCCTGTGTTCATTTGCCAATATAAACATTCCAGTGTTCACATGCCAACATAAACATTCCTGTGTTCATTTGCCAACATAAACATTCCTGTGTTCATTTGCCAACATAAACATTCCTGTGTTCATATGCCAACATAAACATTCCTGTGTTCATTTGCCAACATAAACATTCCTGTGTTCATTTGCCAACATAAACATTCCTGTGTTCATATGCCAACATAAACATTCCTGTGTTCATTTGCCAACATAAACATTCCTGTGTTCATATGCCAATATAAACATTCCTGTGTTCATATGCCAGTATCAACATTCCTGTGTTCACATGCCAATATAAACATTCCTGTGTTCATATGCCAATATAAACATTCCTCTGGTCATGCCATATAAACATTCCTCTGGTCAATGTCATGATGTCATTATTTCTTACATGAATATTCATGAGGTAAAGGGTTTAACATGTACATGTATAGGTCAGAAAAAAAGAAAAAAAGACGACTTAACCCTTTCCTTCATATAAACGTCATGCATTTGCAAACAGTAGACTCAGATCAGACAACTCCTAAAGGAGTCTGCTCAGGGTCTGCTCTGTTTGCCAATAGAATTTGATAGAACCGTTTCTTTACTTTCTAAAATGGCTACAGTATTCCACCTTCCATTTTAACTATCATGTCCATGAATATTCAGTAGGTATTGAAGTTTGTAATAAACATAGAACCAGGGACCGGGTTAAGAGATGCACACAACACAAAGTTTCTCTAATTTTAAGTCAAATCAGGGCTCAAGCAAGAGGGCGATTTGGGAGAAAGTCTCCCTAACCCTGCTGACTTCTCCCCGTTTTGAGCTGAGGGAGAAGTTTTATTGTATAGAACATATAGGAAGATACAAAATCAGGATCAACTTCTCCCTCAATATCACTAAACTTCTCCCTAATGGAGAGCTCCAGCTTCAGCCCTAGGTTAACCCATACCCACTTGGGCTATTTTAAGACCCTACCTCTTTAAATAAATCTACCGAAAAGGAGCATTAACTAGAGAAAAGGAAAATTTTAGAATTTTGTAGTTTGAAACCATTGTGATAAATAGAGCATTTGCTCCTATAGGAGCAAATGCTCTATTTATCACAATAGTTTCACAAAGTGACTTTTACAGAGGCGTCAAAAGGCGTCAATATGAGGGAATGGATTAAGGGACCATAGAGATTTCATGTAACGGGAGTTCAAGTCAGCCTATTTATAACTTGGAAACTTTCTCGATGCAACAGCCTAATGCAGGTCGAGCTTAATGCTGTAGAAGCTTTCAGCATTACTTGCAACCTGCATTAAGCTGTCTCATGTGTCTTTAGAGTTGGTGTGTCTTTAGCAGTGGTGGATTTTAGAGCAATTTTGTTTTACAAACTTTGAAAGGGAGTTATATGGAAGTTCCAAGTTATAAGAGTTCGAGATTTCAGGGTTCTGCTGTAGTTTGAATTTTGAAAATGTAGTGGAGGAAAATTTGTGTAAAAAGAAATTGCTCAGCATGTGAAAAGTTGATATACACACAAATTGGTAATTCGAGTTTTTGTCTTGAACAGACCTACAGTGAAACCTTGCTAATTCGAACTTTAAGAATTTTTTTAAGCAGGCGACTGATTAATGCATGGCAAAAGTCATGCAGAAAGCTTAAAGAAGAGCATTCTGCATTACTTTCTTGCAAAATTAAGCATCACCTGTCTTAAGACCAATAATTATATTCATTTGAGTCATCTAAATTACTGCATTTATATTTTACAAATATATAATATTATGTAGATGTAGTTGATATGACTGAAAATACATACAGCGAGACCTCGGTGGCTCGAAATGCTAGTATAGAGGAAATTGGACACTTTATAACCCTTTCCCTCATATGCTATTGGTTTCAAAAAGCAACTTTTACAGAGGCATAGATAGGCGTATTCATGGAGGAAAGGGTTAAGGCAGGTGGCTTTATGCATGAATTTCAACCTGCCACTTATCTTAACCCATTCCCGTATATTGATGCCTCTGTAAAAGTCAAGTCAATTTTTGAAACCATTGCCTCATAGGAAAGGAAAGAATATTAATAGGTTGGTCCTGTCAAGAAAAGCCATTGCTTATCTGTTGTTGCTTCTCTTTGCAAAAGCGTAGAAAAGCATATTTATGACAAACAAATGTTCATTTTGTCATGATTGTTTATTACATTGTACAGAAATACAGACAACCAATGTCATCAAACCCTTTTCCTGTTAAGAGGTTGGGTCAAAGCAAAAACTCCCTTATTATTTATCTATTAGAATAATTATTGTGAAGTTTTGTAGTAGTAGTAGTACCAGTAGTACTACAAGTACTACTGCTGCTACTAGTACCACTGGTAGTAGTAGTTGCAGTAGTAGTAGTAGTAGCGGTAGTGGTAGCACTAGTTGTAGAACTACCGGTAGTAGTAGTAGTACCAGTAGTTGTACTGGTAGTAGTAGTAGTACCAGTAGTTGTACTGGTAGTAGTAGTAGTACCAGTAGTTGTACTGGTAGTAGTAGAAGCAGTAGTTGTACCGGTAGTAGTACATGTAGTAGTACTGGTAGTAGAAGTACTAGTAGTACTGGTAGTGCACCTACTATCACTACTGGTACAACTACTACTACTAGCAGTAGTAGCAGCAGTGGTACCACTATCGATAGTTCTAGTAGTAGTACTAGCGGTAGTATTTGTCTATTAACATGTTCATATATCACTGTATTGTATTCTTTATCATACTTGCTATAAGCATACTATGTATGTTTTATGCCATAAAGAAATTGAATTGAATTGAATACCACTGGTACTGGTAGTAGTAGTAGTAGCGATAGTAGTAATAGTACTACTACTAGTACCACTACTACTAAAACTACTGCTACTACTACCAGTACTACTACTATTAGTAGTAAGACAAACAATAGTAGCACCGGTAGCAACAGTAGTACTACTAGTACCATTAGTCTACTACTACCAGTGCTACTACTACTGGTAATGGTACTACTTCTACCAGTACTACTGCTATGACTACAAGTGCTACTAATAGTACTAGTACCAGTAGTAGTAAGTAATATTACCAGCAGTATACTGGTAGTAGTAGTAGTAGCAGTAGTATTAGTGGTAGTAGTAGTAACAGTAGTAGTAATACTACCAGTAGAAGCAGTAGTACTAGTGCTACTACCTGTACTACTACCAGTAGCTGTAGTACTCGTAGTGGTGGTGGTAGTAGTAGTAGTAGAGTAGTCTTCAGAAATGTGCTGCTAATATGCTAAGATTTATATACATGTATATATAAATAATCACTCTACTATACAACAAATAAAGATAGATATATTTAGAAAAAAGATTGCACATTTAAATGTCACTCAGAGTATTCTGAAGAAAAAGAACCATATAATATACACCTGTTGAACTCAAACCAAGTTCTGCTTAACAAATCTATTTCATAAGCATTCAGAACAGACCCTGATCAAGCGTCTCCTACAGGAACTGTCTGGACTGGGTTTATACTCTGTATGCAAGGGTATCAAAAGGTAAAAGGGTACGCAAAATAATTGCCCTTTGCAAATTTTGCCATCTGGTATAAAAAAATAATTTTAAAGTAAGTTTTCTTTTTTCCTAAAAACAAAACAAAAATGGTTTGAATCGTGATCAGATGCTCAGCAACACATCAAGAATTGGCCTCTAGCAAGTGAAGAGTTGAAATACATTAAAACCTCTCTATAACAGTCACTAAATTACATCAAGTATTGTGTGTTAAAGACAGGTGGGTGCTTAAAGCAAGGTGAAAGTTTTACTTTCACCATGCTTTAAGCAGCCATCGCCCTAAATACCAACTAATTAACACAATTTAGTGGCCATTATAGAGAGGTTTTACTGTATAACACTTTCAGCAAATTAGTCTTAACCAAAGAGTTGTTTATTTGATTGCCTATCAGTGTTTAACCCTTTCCTGTCATAGAAATGCCTTTTCACGCATTTGCAAACAGAATAGACCCAGATCAGACACCTACTATAGGAGCCATCTGATCAGGGTCTGCTGTTTGCAAATGTGTCCTGCATTCAAAGAGTAACAACCATCAACACACATTTATCCAAGTAGCAAACTAAATGCTATTCAATACAACATGTCTACAACAACCATTGTGAACGAAACACTTGTCTTATCTTATCAACCCTTCCCATCATAATTACTTCTTTCTACGCCTCTGTAATAAACACATGTTGAAACCATTGTGATAAATAGAGCATTTGCTCCTATAGGAGCAAATGCTTTATTTATCACAATGGTTTCAAACTACAAAATTCTAAAAAGTTTCCTTTTCTCTAGTTAATGCTCCTTTTCAGTAGATTTATTCAAAGTGGTTGGATCTAAGAATAGCCTATGATGGAAAGGGTTAATTTTACAGTATACCAATGACCTTTTATGACCAAAACAGGTGTCATTAAAAGCAGGTCATGAACATTTATGCAAGAAATAATTATGTCATGAATACCAATTACATTATCATTTAGAATGGCAAATGAATACAGAACATTTTGGTCATGGCAGAATCTAGAGATTCAATCTGTGCAATTCCATAAGCAAACAAAGCATATCCCGATCTGACGGCTCCTATAGGAGCTGTCTGATCTGGATCTACTGTTCGCAAAGGCGTATAAAGGTTCATTGAGAAGAGGGTTAATGCAGAATGAAAGCAATGCAGAAATCTCCTACAGAAGCTTTCTGCATAATTTTCGTCCTGCATCAAGCTACAACCTGTCGTTTAGACCCAGAATGAGACGTCGTTTTGCAATTGCAAGGAGATAAAGTAAAACCTCTCTTAACCGGCCGGGAAATTTAGTATGAATATCGGTCTTGGAAACAGGTGGCAGCTTAATGCAGGGTGAAAGTCATACAGAAAGCTCCTCTAGGAGCTTTCTGCATGACTTTCACTCTGCATTAAGCAGCCACCTGCCTAAAAGTATCTAAATTCTTATCTACTAGAATTCCGGTTAAGAGAGGGTATACTGTATCTAAAGTACTTAACACAGTGTATACAAGAACAAGAGCACTGCATGTGCAGGGTGCCAATGCTCGTCTGTTTGATTGTAGTCCTTGTGACGGTAATTTGCATGAACAAGAAAATACTTGTTTCCGGACGACGACAACGACAGTGCAGATGCCCGAAAAACAGACAAGCTAACAAGCTACCTATTCTTATCTTGGTACACACAATATGCTATTTTTCATCATCAACAACAGATCGAAACATGCTGCAGTCCGTCCTTAACCCATTCCCGCATATTGACGCCTCTGAAAATGTCACTTTCTGAAACCATTGTGATAAATAGAGCATTTGCTCCTTAGGAGCAAATACTCTATTTATCACAATGGTTCAACATTAAACAATTCTAAAATAACTCCTTTCCTCTAGAAAATGCTCCTTTTCGGTAGATTTATTCAAAGAGGTTGTGTCTAAAAATAGCCTATGAGGTAATGGGTTAATCCATAATCAGACTACTTCAATAGTTTTACTAAGGCAAACAGTGC
The DNA here is from genome assembly GCA_963576725.1 of Azorinus chamasolen. Classification (NCBI taxonomy): domain Eukaryota; kingdom Metazoa; phylum Mollusca; class Bivalvia; order Cardiida; family Solecurtidae; genus Azorinus; species Azorinus chamasolen. Next base: position 701,208 of record OY755251.1, on the reverse strand, counting down.
AGACCCAGATGAACCTGTTTCTGAAGGAATAGACTGATCAGCATCTACACCGTTTGCTATCACTGTTCTATGTTTATTCCAAATTTCAATACCTACCGAATATTCATGGACAAAATAGTTATAACGAAATGTGTAAGGTGGAATGTTGTAACCATTTGAGAAAGTATACAAACAGATCTATCGAGTTCCATTAGCAAACAGAGCAGACCCTGATCAGACAGCTCCTCTAGGAGCCATCTGATCTGGGTCTACTGTGTTTGCAGATGCATGAAAACACATTTATATGAGGGAAAGCAATTGCTTGATGGTCAGAATACATGTATATTCATATATATATATCAGAGGAAGCTTCTAAATGAAACTACTCCATAACAAGTTAGTTGGAATGTCTAAAGTAGATTTTCTGAGGTAAAATTAGCATTTAGTCCTTGTTCCAAAGTTATTAAACTTCTAAGTTTGAGCGTATGAGTTCATTCTCAAGAATCCAGCTATCTAGATTTTGAGCTTGCTCAAAATCTGACCGATCTGGGTCCAAGGTTATAAAAGTTCTGAGATCATTCTCAAGTACCTGATTGGTAAGATTCTGAGCAAGCTCAGAATCAGACCAATCAGATGCTTGAGAATGATCTTGGACTCCAGCAAAATTCTGACCAATCAGATGCTTGAGAATGATCTCGGACTCCTGTAAAAAGTTTTATAACCTTGGGCCCGATGTTTGAGAATGAACTCATTTAAGTTTTATAAACTCAGGGCCTTGTTACAGCCTGATGCTGCAATAAAACAATGTCCTTTAACAACACAGTACGGTTTGAATCACTAATAGTCCTGTATACCACAGCAATAGATACTGGTCTACCGAATTTTTATTATTTCTCAACCAAACTCCTTATTAAAATTGCCCCAGTCAGACAGGCGATTCAAATAAGTACCTCCCAAGCAAGGTATGGAGAAAATTTGTATCAACATTTTACCTCGCTTAAAATAACCCATTCCCTCATATGCTATTTTTAGAACCATTATCTCATAGGCCTTTTTTAAACCCAACCTCTTTGAACAAATCTACTGAAAAGGAACATTTACCAGAAAAAAAGGAATTTTTCATTATTGTGAATTTTTGAATTCTCTATTTATCACAATAGTTTCAAAATCTGACTTTTACAGAGGCGTCAAAAAGGCGTCAATATGTGGGAATGGGCTAATAGTATTTACATCAAATTACAATGCCCAGCCAACTATAGGTGGAGGAAGACCCCACACATTTTTCAGTGCACAGAACAAATTCCATTGCTTCGTGCACAGAAGAGCACCTGGGTAGAACCACTGACCTATCATCAGCTCACTGGAAGGCTTCCTCCCATGAAAAATCCAAATGCCCAGACCAGGATTTGAAGCATTGGTGAGGTTGCTAAGCAACTCTATCTAACATATGTATTTTGGCATTTTAATTGCAATGCGAACGAAGATCAGCATTTTAACTAATTTCCTCCTAGGTTATTTATAGATCTAACATCTTTGAATAAGTCTACCTAAGGAACATAAATTATAGAAAAGGAGAATTTTAGAATTATGTAATTTAACTAATTTTGAAACCATTGTGATAAATAGAGCATTTGCTCCATAGGAGCAAATGCTCTATTTATCACAATTGTTTCAAAACATGACTTTACAGAGGCTTTAAAATGAAAATGCATCAGTAGGAGAAAATGAGTAAAATGTAATGTGAACCAAGGTCAGCCGAAAAAAATAGACATTTTGAAAATATAAAGACATTGACAATAAGGAGGTCTAACATATTCTGATATTGCCCTGTTTCAAAGTTTTCCCTTAATATGAACATTTATGGGTGAATTTGTTAAATCTATGAACATTCATTTTTACAACATAATTTTTTGGGGTGAGTTTTTTCGGTTTTACTTTGACAAACACTGTAAGAACAGAGCTATTTAACTTTGCAGGCAAACACAGCAGAGCCTGATTAGAGAGCTGCTGTAGGAGCCATTTGATTTGGGTCTACTGCAAAGGCATGAACAAGCGTATTCATATCAGGGAAAGCGTTAACAGGCTATTTCAAGTCCCTGGGAAAGAGATTAACAGTTAGGCAAATGTTTTATAACATTTTCTTCTCTTTCATCTCCCAAATTCAAGGCATAATAAATTACAATACATATGCAGGTGCCAACACTCATCCGTTCGACTGTACCCCAAGTGTGTTTCCAGACAACGATGATGACAATGCAGACACCAGAGAAATGACAATAGACAATAACAGACAAGCTAAACATTCAATCATAGTATCAAACAGTTGGATCCCTGATTCATCTGGATCCACACTGTCTGTAAAGGTAATCACACATTTACACATTCCCTCATATGCCACTTTTAGACCCAAGCACTCGTATGTTATTTTAAGGCTATTTTTAGACCCACCAATCAACTTAAAAGGAGAATTTACATTTACTACAGATAAGGAAAATTTTAGAAACATAATTTTGAAACAACTGTGATAAACACAAAATCTACTACTATGGAGCAATGTTTATAAAAAATGTCAATGGTTTCAAAATGTGACTTTTACAGAGACGTTAAAAGGTGTCAATATGAGGGAATGGAAGTAAGACATTAGGAATTTTAAGCAGATGATTTTCAGAAATTGTTCAGATTAGAAATCGGATAACTCGAACCTCTGTTATCTTGAAGTAAGTTGTATGGTCCCTTGAAGTTCGAGATATCGAAGTTCAACTGTTCGTCATATACATTGTATGCATATTTAGACTTTTACAAATAGCTTTCCTTCATAAATATGTCATTCTACGCCTCTGTAAAAGTCCTTTTTTGAAACCATTGTGATAAATAAAGCATTTGCTCCATTTTATCGTCTGCCTGTACAAGGGGAAGGGTGATGCTCTGGACCGAGGGAACTACAGAGGACTGAAGCTGACAGAGCAGGCCATGAAGGTCATTGAGAGAATAATAGACAGCCACATAAGACAGGTAGTGACAATTGATGAATCCCAGTTTGGGTTTGTTCCAGGCCGAGGCACAACAGATGCCATATTTGTTGTTCGTCAGTTGCATGAAAAGTACCTGGCAGTGAATGAGAGACTCTACATAGCCTTCGTGGACTTGGAGAAAGCATTTGACAGAGTCCCCCGACAAGTAATTTGGTGGGCATTGAGGAAGCTTGGTGTTGAGGAATGGATAGTGAAACTTGTGCAGGGTATGTACGAGAATGCACGGAGTCGTGTTAGGGTTGGTGACGGTTTCAGTGACGAGTTTGAAGTGAAGGTCGGTGTGCATCAGGGCTCTGTGCTCAGCCCACTGCTCTTTATCATCGTCCTTGAGGCTTTGTCACGCGAGTTTCGAGCAGGAGTGCCCTGGGAGGATCTTTATGCCGATGATCTTGCAATTATCGCTGACTCCATGGAAGAATGTGTCAGTAGGCTGTTGATCTGGAAGGAGGCAATGGAAAGGAAGGGACTCCGAGTAAACACCGGGAAGACCAAGATCATGATCTGTGGTACAGGTCTGGACTTACTTCAAAGCTCGGGTGAGTTCCCGTGTGCCGTCTGTCGCACCGGTGTAGGTAGCAACAGTATATTCTGCAACGGTTGCAAACACTGGGTGCACAAGAAGTGCAGTGGTCTCAAGCGCCTGAAAGAGGACCCCAACTACCGCTGCTTCAGATGCCTAGGAACTGCTCGACCACTAGACGGGAGACCACAGAAGGAAGTTGTTGTGGGACCAGACAAGCTGGAGGTAGTAGCTTCTTTTTGCTACCTTGGTGACATGCTCTCCGCAGCTGGAGGGTGTGAGCTATCAACGACCACCCGTGTTAAGACCGCATGGAAGAAGTTTAAGGAACTGCTACCTCTCCTCTCGTCCCGTCACCTGTCATACAAGACCCGCGGTAGGGTGTACAGCTTGTACGTACGCAGCGCAATGCTCCATGCCAGCGAAACATGGCCGTTGTCCAGACCAAACCTCCTTCGCCTTCGACGAAATGACAGAGCCATGATCAGACAGATCTGCAAGGTAAAGCCAGAAGACGTGGCTACTGTCAGATCGAGCGAGTTACTGGCAAGACTTGGTATTGAGGACCTTGATGCCATCCTAAGGGAGAAGAGGTTACGCTGGTTTGGGCATGTAGAAAGATCCAACGGAGCGATCAACAATGTCTTCAACATGGAGAAACGGGGAAGACATCGGCCTGGACGGCCCAAGATGACCTGGAGAGCACAGACAGATAGAGACCGTCGTGAGTGGGGACTGCAAGAGGTTGATCCATGTGACAGGGAAGCCTGGAGAAGAGGTGTTAAATCTGCCATGCGTGCAGCGAGCCAGTTACCTGGAAGGGAGCCCACTGAAGTGGAAGATGCTCCTGCACCTGCACGTTAATCAAAAGACCGATAAGTAGTAGTAAGTAGTTTCAATACTACGCAATTCTAAGCTTTTCCTTTTCTCTAGTAAATGCTCTTTTTGGTAGATTTATTCAAAGAGGCTGGGTCTAAAAATAGTTTATGAAGGAATGGGTTAAAGGTACATGTACATATACACAGTTTGCTTATGCAGCAATTTCAACATCGACAAGTCCAGAGATGATGATCATTTTCACCAGATATTCCGCAGTGACTTAAACTCAATTTTTACATACAAAAAAATCACACAATTCTACAAATTATCTTTTATACAAAAAGATTAACAAGGTATAAGTTTGTTTCATACAAAAGATTAACAAAATATAAATTTGCAACAATAAGCAAACAACCATGTTATAAACCTATAAATACATTATGTACATGTATTTCATAAAATTTTATTTCACAAAATAATCTAATGTTCTTTCCGATAACTTTTTCTGTATTTGATTTTCAGAATAAATAGTGAACTGCGTTTCTGCATACTTAATTAATAATGAACAAAGTTGACACCTCAACATTAACCCTTTACTCCATGAATGTTCATGTAAGAAATAATGACAACAATGCTCCTGTAGGAGCCGTCTGATCTGGGTCTACTCTGTTTGCAAAGGCGTGAAAACACATTTATATGAGGGAAAGGGTTAACATTTCAGAAACTACTGACTGAAGATCAAACAGCTTGGATCCTAATGAGATGTCCAGTAATTCGCAATCTCACCTCGATCCACGATGTTTGCAAATGAGTACGGTTGTACTATGCATGATCAGGGTTAAACACCTAATAATAACGTAATGTATAATTTGTTAATAAATATAATCTGTGCAAAAATACTCCTTGTGTTAGTATAATGTACAAAAATATCATTTCCTTTGGAAAGGTGATTGTAATGAGTTGTAGCAAGATAGAGTTTGGCTGGGAAATAAAGAGATTTCACTGGGAAATAAAGAGATTTGATTGGGATATAAAGAGATTTGACATATCAGTATGTATCTTATCTACTGCTCTTGTGCATGAATTAAAAATGTTTTCAAGAATAACTCCTTTATTTCTCCATCAAATGCTACATTGTGACCACTCTTTAAATCGTCTTTTCAAGACAATTCTAAAGAGTGGTCACAACACATGGTTTGGTGGAGAAATGATGACTTTAGTTCTTTAATACAAGCCTTAAATTTATCCATTACTCTATTATACTATAAACTTTTTCCAGAAATTCCTAGATAACTTGGATTTAGATAAAATGAAATATGTGTTTGATATTAGTATTATATTCACTAAATATTGAAATCAATATTGTATACCTTAAACATTGTTCAAGTGAATTGCTTTTATGGCACTTAACGGTTTAAACATAACAGTCATTGTAGTATACAGTTCTGACATGAAAAATTATTCTTGCAAAGAAAAATTATAATCCTTACCTCTACCAAGAGACAAACATATTTTTAAGTATGTTAAATGATATGCAAACTAAAATATCTTCACACACTGGTACTGAAACACATTTCAATTGAGATTCTACTAAAGGAAAAATATAGAAAAATGAATAAATTTATCAAGAGATTGAGAAAATTATTTGTAAGTTAATATTACAATAAATATTCACTGCTCTGGCTTCATGCTAAAAATAGAATATTTCTTTATCTATATCTAAATATAGATATTCTATATATAGCATTTATGTTTATAGATCATCTTCCACTGGACTTGTCAGTAACCGTCAGTACTCTGGGTCTGAGTTCTCTGCAATGTTGGAAGTCTCAGGAAATTCACGAATGGTTCCACGATCACTGAATCTATTCTGCAAGGCCATCTATACAAACAAAACATAACAGAAGACACATTAGTATTTAATCACAGAATGCCTCCTATATTACCTTGGAAAATACATTGGTTATCCCTTTACTCCATAATACACCTTTCTATGCCTTTGTAAATAGAGTAGACCCAGATCAGACGGCTCCTTTAACCCTTTCCCTCATACAAACGTGTTTTCACCCATCTGCAAACAGAGTAGACCCCGATCAGACGGCTCCTAGAGGAGCCGTCTGATCAGGGTCTGCTCTGTTTGCTAATAGAATTTGACAGCTCTGTTTCTTTGCTTTCTAAAATGTCTACAATGCTCCACCTTCCAGATTTCTTTTATAACTATTTTGTTAATGAATATTCAGTAGGTATTGAAATGTGGCCTAAATACAGAACAGGAAAAGGGATAGGAGCCATCTGATCAGGGTCTGCTCTGTTTGGTTATGATATAGTATTGATATAACATAAATATGTTTCTACAGATTCAGTCATGGCCATATAATCCTGTGTCAATGTGACATTATAGCAAATTAATCTCATTAATATTCATGATGTCATTATTTCTTACATGAATATTCATGAAGTAAATTGTTAAATAAGAAATAGCGATGCAAATACCATAGTGCCAGCAAAAACGGTATGTTTTCTGCTGTTTTAGACTTTCACCAAATGAATATTCATACAAGAAATGATATTTTGAATATTTATTAGCTGAATTTTTACAATGCTATGTGAACATTTTTTGGAGCCCCTGTAATAAGTGTAGAATAAGATCAATAAAATTCTTCAACCCCTTTCTCTCATATAAACTCCTTTTCACACATTTGCAAACAGTAGAAAAGTTTTGGTTCTGGCAATAATGGTAAAATAAGATCTGTGTTATTTGGCTATAGAAACCATATGATCCAAGTCCATTCTGAAAAGGCATTAGAAGGCTTCTTTATCAGGTATTAAACTGATTAACACTTTACTCCATAAATGCACCTTTTTATGCCTTTGCAAATAGAGTAGAGTCAGTAGACCCAGATCAGATAGTTCCTATCTGGGTCTGCTCTGGGTCCCTGCTTATAAAACTTTTAGTTGAGTCTGAGTACGTTCTCAAGCTTTTGATTGGTCAGATTTGAGCCTCTGGCTCAAATCTGACCAATCAAAAGCTTGAGAACTCAAATCTGACCAATCAAAAGCCTGAGAACGAAACTCAGACTCAACTAAAAGCTTTATAAGCATGGACCCTGTTTACTTATGGTATTATACAGATCTTATTCAACAGTTTCTGACCAGGCCAACATTTCTTGTGTTCACATGCCATTATACAAATTCCTCTTATTAATATTCATGATGTCATATTTCTTACATGAATATTCATGGATTAACCCATTCCCTCATATTGATGACTTTTGAATCCTCTGTAAAAGCCACTTTTTGAAACCATTGTGATAAATAGAGCATTTGTTCCACAGGAGCAAATGTTGTATTTATCCCAATGGCTTCAAAGCTACACAATTGTAACATTTTTTTGGGGTAGATTTTACCAAAGAGGTTTGATCTAAATATAGCCTAGGTGGGAATGGGTTAAAGTATTAAAAAAGAAAGCACACTCATGAAGATAAGGTACTGGGCTAATACTGAACATGTATAGTCTGACCTGTAGGTATATAAGTCCTTAACAAGAGGAGCCATCTGATCAGGGTCTGCTCTGTTTGCTAATGGAATTTGATAGACCTGTTTCTCTACTCTCAAAAATGGCTATAATGTTCTACCTTTGATATTTCATTATAACTAGTTTGGCCATGAATATTAAGTAGGTATTGAAATTTGGATTAAATATAGAACAGGGAACCAGGGTTAAAGAACTATTGTCTCCTTAACCCTTTACTCCATAAATGTGCCTTTCTATGCTTTTGTAAACAGGGTAGACCCAGATAAGACGGCTCCTATAGGAGCCATCTGACCAGGGTCTGCTCTATTTGCTTATGCTATAATAAAGATATGATTCTACAGTTTCTGCTATGGCCAAGCACTCTTTCATGTGTTATTATGAAAGATTAATCTTATTAATATTCATGATTCATGACATCATTATTTCTTACATGACTATTCGTGGGGGGAAAGGGTTAAACCTTGACTCCATGAATATCTACGTGAGAAATAATGACATCATGAATATTAATTAGAATATTTTTTATTATGGAAGATGGACACAGAAATTTTGGCCATGACAGAAACTGTAGAATCAGATCTATATAATTCCATAAGCAAATAGAGCAGATTGATCAGATGGCTCCTATAGTAGAAGCCATCTGATCTGGGTCTACACTGTTCTGATGAGACTCTGAGCCATCTAGCACCTTATCTGGGTCCAACCTGTTTGCTATTGTAAGTCTGGTTGAACCTATAAGTCTATGGGTTAGTGTTGGGTATGGATAGATATCATAAATGAAGAGGCCCAGATAAGATGTGTAGATCAAAACATTTTCAAAAAGAGCTCGTTTATTTCTCAACCAAATTCTATGTTGTTACCATTCTTTGGAATAGTCTCTTCGAGAAATGTATTTGTTGAAACACATTATCTGATTAGATATTATGTTGCTGGCTTCAATGGCACAAATAAGTGATACACAGGGCAGACCCAGGGCAGATCCTAAGCCAAACCCTTGAGCAGTTATTGATCAGAAACCATTTTACCAGTTAATGTCATGGTGACCTTGACCTTTGACCTAGTGCCCTCAAAAACAATAGGGGTCATCCAGTGGTCATGACCAACTACTGCAGCAAGTTTGAAGATTCTAAGCTAAACCCTTCAGCAGTTATTGATCGGAAACCATTTAAAACCATTGCTCTTAGAAACAAAGCTTCTTTGGAACCAGCTTAGAGATAAGGGGGTTACCATAAATCTCGACTGGACACCAGGTCATGCAAACATTGAGGGCAATGAAAGAGCAGACAAGCTTGCAAAGGAGGCAGCCCTAGATGCAGAATCAAAGTACTGACAGTACTGAAGGTTTCGGACCATATATATGTCGATTGTGATTATACAATACGAAAAAGGTTGGTAGGGAAGGACTGGTATCATTGATACATAGTAAGATGACCTCTAAAGCATTATTTCCTGAACTAAAATGGTGTTTAATGGAACTGTTTGTTAAAATTGACAGGTCATCTGAACATAATTGTTGTGAACTTTTCTGAAAATCCTGTCAGTGTTTAAGATATTGTTTAAAGAAATAAATTGATGACTAGTAGTACACAGTGCAGTTCCAATAGTTCAATTTGCCTGAAGTTCACTTGAATTCATATTTGAATTTAGTAAAGGGCCATTACTCTATTATTATTTGGCCGGCGTTGGCGTCATACAGTGTGCCTCATGCACCTATCCATGTAAATACCCCGTCAAATTTAAATGAAATCTAAGCAAGCTGTTCCAAGATATGACTTCTAACAGTCACATTTCCTATTTGGCTATCTGAAAGCAACAAAGGGTCATATTTCTGCTACTAACTGGTGGATTGTAACAGTATTTGGCGTGCATCAATCACCTATCCATCTATACACTACAACCAAGTTTGGATAAATCATATATGCCATGTGAATCTAAATATCATACAGTTAACAAGATCTAATTGTAACAGAATATGTCGCAGAATGTCCCCTAAACGAAACTTACAACTGTTATTGGTGAGCAAAATATCTAAATTTCAACCAATAACAGGCCATTAGTAAGCACTTGGTTACATGGCAACCAGCACTTTTGAAACAACTGCATATATATCCCTACTGACCAAATTTTCCGAAAAATCTAATATGTAAATTGTGACACATTCAGAGGACACTACTCCATTACCATGGCAACCAAGTATTTCAAAACAACTTGACTGAGTTTGGGATACCCAAATACCCCTAAATGCCAATTTTCAGCAAATTTGAATATCTAAACTTTTGACCAATCAGATCTCACTATTCAGTTTCCATACCAACAAATCATTTCGAAAGACATACCAATCAATTCTGAGTGTCAAAATATCCCGACATACCAATTTGCGGCAAAATCGAACAATATCTGAATTTGCCGAAAAATATCTAAATTTTCGACCAATCAGAGCCACCACTAAGTTACTATGGCAACCAATTCTTTAAAAAGACCTATAAATTAGTCCCGAGTGCCAAAATATACTGTAATACCAATTTTTAGCAAAATCAACAAATATATGTACTTTCGAAACACAAACCAATTGATTTGGAGTACTCAAATATCCCATGATACCAATTTTCAGCAAAAAATCGAATGATATATAACTTCGCCAAACAATATCTAAATTTCGACCAATTATAGCCAACCATTTAGTTATGGTGATTTTCAAAAAATAAAAAGTGGGATGTACATCTGCATGTATCAAGCAATAATCATATGAAGTTTCATTAGGATCGGACAATGACTTAGTCTTACTGAGAAATGCTTTGGACAAGTTCATGACGAAAGAAAAACAATTGGAAGAATCAGAATCGGAAGAAAGAATAATAAGAATAAGAAACGGAGCAAACACAATATGTCCCTCTACTTCATTTTGGGACATTATTATATACCAGGGGTGAAAATAACAGCATGCTTGTATGTTAACAAAGATTAATGCTGGGGAAAAAGCTTAGACACACACTACAAACAAAAAATTGTCAAGAATTATATACGTTCAGCATATGTTATAATTAACATTATGTAACACATACAATAAAATAAGTCCACTTTATCTTTTTTATAACTACTAACTCTCTATAATTGGAGTAATTATCCTTAAATGATTACAACCTGGTACCAAGTCTCCTAAATGGAAAAGTAGTAAAGTCAAGCAGGCAAAGCCACATGCAAGACGCAACCACCACCAAAACACCGATAGACAGCATGACACACACACACACACACACACACACACACACACAACCACACACCCAAACGCACACACACACACACACACACACACACACACACACGAAATGAACACAGAAAACACCAAAAGACACACAAGAACCAGGGACAAACGTTCCACACATGAACAAATCACAAGCACAAAGACGCAAGGCAAACAAAAGGACATTACACACATTATAAACATGGATCTTAAAGAACAGAAAAGTCTATGATCAATGTTTACGACGCTTGTCACACAGTATGTAAAATATAATTATGATCTTCTAAACTGAATATAAATACTTCTGATGCATTCAGAATACAGATTGCTTTTGAGGCTAAAGGTTATCCATATATCTCCGGAACGTTTCACTACGGTCCGTGCTCCTTCGTGCAGAAGGGTCGATGCCGAATATTCAACTATAACTACAGTAAATTAAATTAAATAAATTAAATAAATAATAAATTATTAATAATAATAAAAATAATAATAAATAAATTAAATTATTAAATTTTATTTATTTATTAAATAAATTACAGTAAATTAAATAATAATTTATTTATTTTATATTTATTATTTGTTTATTTTACTCGTCATGGCGAGCGGCCGAGTAGAATTTTCCAGGCTGTTACTACTTCTTATGCAATAAATATTAAATTTACGTATTTCAAATAATAATTATGGACAATATTAGCCAATTAGCTCGATAAAAGGTTTTTCTAATAAGAAAAATAATGCTTAAATTGTGGCCGACTTTATGCTGCGAAATTCATATCCGCGGATATGAGTCATACCCGTCATATCGGGTGTTTATACTGTATCCTGCAATTTCCAGTCGTTATCTTCATTCCCATAGTTCGTGTGTAATATGTAGAGATTGACGATGTTCCGACCATTATTCATTACTGATTTCTCCGTTACGTTGTCTGTAACAATCCGACAAATTCAAGAAATGCTTGTAGATTTCAAAATATAAGCCCGACTTTTAGAAGTCGATTACTTTCTGGGCCATTTTTACCGGCGCTCTGTGATATATATTCGTACGCGACCAAATTTATCATATAACGTAGCATTTTACACGGCAAAATTATTGGTAATTGAAACAGTTGCATCCGCATTTTAATAATTGACACAAATACCAAATGAAGAATTATCGATATCGTTTATCAAATGCATTGCACTTGGAACTATATTTTTGTCTAGGGTGTTATCAAAATCACATTTTTGGCAAAATGAAAGAAGAAATACGGGTGAAATACACCCGTAGATAACTAAATCGCTTAATCGGCGCTACGTGATAAACATTTTGTCAACGTTAAACCGTTCAAAATGTCTGCATTTGGGCTAATGAACGTATGCATTGTAAGCATAAATTGATATTTCGTAGTATAACAGTGGTCTGATTGCGCAGTATGGGATATGAATTTCTTTATAAATTTGCTTGAGGCATGCCCTGGGGATGCATTACTATTAGGTTTCGGAAAGTAGTCCGAAACCTAAAAAATGGACAAAGACGCCTCACAGCCAATCTCTCAGACAGATATAAAGGGTGCTGCCAAGAAGATGGCCTTGCTAAAATGGCAGAGAAGATTGGATTTATCAGACAAAGGCAGACAGCTACATGAACTGAAACAGAACATAGGCAAGAAGGAGCTAGACTTCAACCACTGTACAAACCAAAAGACACTGTTGCAGCTTCAGAATGGCCATTGTAGAGTTAAAGATCATTTGTATAGAGTTGGACTGTCTGAGAGTGCTGGCTGTGAGTGTGGGATGGCCGAAACTATTGAACACCTCTTGCTAGACTGCACCCTATATGAAGCCCCAAGAGAAAAAATGATCAGAACCATCACACTTGGAACGGACCTAACAAGAAACCAAATCACAGCCCAAATTTTGTTGAGATCGGATGAGACTGAAACACAGAGAATTTACAGACCAATCATCAACAAAGAAATTGATGACTTCCTAACTGGCACAAAGAGATTTTAAGAAGACGTCACTTCCTACAAAGTCAAACATACCAGTGAGACATTACCTGAGCAATACCTGAAAGAAACGTACCTGTGAAGTCATTGTGGCCGTATGGCCTAGAACAACAACAACAACATTTAACCAGTTAAGGTCATGGTGAACTTGACCTTTGACCTAGTGACCTCAAAAACAAAAGGGGTCATCTAGCGGTCATGACCAACCACCACAGCAAATTTGAAGATCCTAAGCCAAACCCTTGAGCAGTTATTGATCGCAAACCATTTCACCAGTTAAGGTCATGGTGACCTTGACCTTTGACCTAGTGACCTCAAAAACAATAGGGGTCATCTTGTGGTCATGACCAACCACCACAGCAAGTTTGAAGATCCCGAGCCAAACCCTTGAGTAGTTATTGATCAGAAACTATTTCACCATTATAGGTCATTGTGACCTTGACCTTTAACCTAGTGACCTAAAAAACAATAGGGGTCATCTAGTTGTCATGACCAACCACCACAGCAAGTTTGAAGATTCTATGCCAGTCATTTATTAGTCATCATTCGGAAACCATCGATCTACCGACCGACAGACATGTGCAAAGCAATATACCCCCATTTTTTCAAAAGAGGGGTATCATAATATGACACAAGTTTTAGCGAGTGTCATATTCATAATAGTAAACGAGTGTCATGAAAACAATTTGTAATGAACATGAATGTAAGATTCCTTTTTTCACATAAACCTAAAAAAATTCCATAGAAAAAGAAACAGGCTATAGCTGACTGCTGTTTCGACTATTCCTTACGAACAGCATAGTAATACAACAAATGACGCACACGGAGTGCTACGATTGGCTAATGCTTAAATGAGCGCTGCGATTGGCAAACAATTGCTAATTTGCATAAAAATGCACTAGTGAATTTCCGCGATCTACAGCACTCAGTTATGGCACTCCCGCAAGGCAGATTATGTGATAAATAAATATAGTTAACCCTTTCCTTCATATAAAAGTGTTTTCACACATTTGCAAACAAAGTAGACACAGATCAGATGTCTCCTATTGGAGCCGTCTGAACAGCATCTGCTGTTTGCTAGAGAAATTTGAAAGATCCATTTCTTTACTTTCTAAAATGGCTACAATGTTCCACTTTCCCTATTTCATCATTTGTAAGCAGACAACTCTCGTCTATATTTATCATTTGAACCCATTGACACTACTACACAAGTGGAAGTTATAAGACGAGTAGAAGCCTGTCTAAATGATGTTGTCTCCTGGATCCACCACAATATGCTAAAACTAAATGCAGATAAAACAGAACTTACACTGTTTAACTCCAAACGTAATGCAAAACGTGTATCAAACATAGAAATCAAAATTGAAGATGTTGAGATAAAACCATCAACGTGGGTTCGAAATTTGGGGGCATTCCTCGATTTTAACTCAACTACACTTGAGTCTTTTAAAGATCCCTTAAAACTCATTTCTTTTTTAAAGATTTATGGTGGCTGATGTATATTTTAAAGCCCATATAGCTGTTGCATGTTTTAACTTTAGAAATAGTATGCGATCAACATTGCTTTTATCCTCTTAATATAACTGTAATATACCTTACCAGGCATATGGATTTTAAATGTTAAATGTTTAGGTTATGCGATGAGTTCTTTTTATACCTTAGAAATTACACTGTAAATGTTCTTTTATGTTTTTATTTCTATTTCATATCTTAAAGTTTCTTTAAAAGTATTTTTCTTTTTCTGCTTTAGAATGTATAAATGTTTTAATTGTAAAGCACTTTTGAACGTATTTTACATATTCAGTAGGTATTGAAATTTGGAATAAATATAGAACAGGGAAAGGGTTAATAAATATTCACGAAGTGATCATTTCATGTTTAAATGTTTATTAGGGAAAGAGTTAATCTGACTATGGCACAATTAATAGATGTCTGAGAGCCCACCATTTCTATTCGTATGAATAGGTATGATAATTCAAACAGTTATGATGAAGGCAATACAACAATTTGAAAATAGAGTTGAACTTCAATAACTTCAAGGATCCATACAAATTATTTCAAGATAACAGAAGCTCAAGTCATCCGATTTCTATTCTGGACAATTTCTTAAGTTCACAACTTAATCCCGTAGAAGCTCTCAGCATAACATTAGACCTGCATAAAGCTGTCCCATGTATTTCTAGATATACCTATCGATACATTTTAGAACAATTCTGTATTGTACATTGTAAATTACTTCAAAATATTCTAATTTTCAAGTTTAATATCCAAGTTCGCCATACTGAAGTTCAACTGTAAAATAATACATGTACTACACATGCAGCTTACATCAACAAGCAATGCAATACTGACTGACAAACACATGCACCTTTAACTTGAATGTTCATGTCCCTCACACAAACACTTTTTTACCTGTCTGACAAGAGTATTCAAATACAGTAAAACCTAGCTAATGTGACCACCTAAAAGCGGTATAATTCTGGGTGCTAGATGCAGGTGGTAGCTTAATGCAGGACAAAAGTAATGCAGAAAGCTCCCAGAGGAGCTTTCTGCATTACTTTTGCCCTGCATTAAGTAACTACCTGCTTATAAAGACACTCATGTTTATTCATTAAGTGGTCGCATTAGGAGTTCTACTGTACTAAAATAGTCATTTTTCCACCAAACCCTATATTGTGACCACTCTTTGAAACCTTCTCTAGAGTGGTCACAACATAGGGATCGGTGGAGAAATAAAGCACATATTCTTGAAAATATTTTACCTTAGGCAAATTATCTGGTTGTCTACTGACTCTAGTTTTATATAATGCATGGGAAGAAAAATCTACTTTGAGAATTGCATTGGGCTGATATGTAATTTTTGTAGACACATGCTTAGAATATAACAACTTTTAGCCCTTTCCTTCATATAAATGCATTTTCACTCACATGCAAACAATAGACCTAGATCATATGGCTCCTGATAACATGGCTCCTGATCTTGCCATCTAATCAGGGTCTGCTCTGTTTGCTTATGACATGATATAGATCTAAATGTATAGTTTTTGTCAAAGTAAAAAATTCACTTGCAAAGTTAACATTATAAAACATTTGCTACTAAATAATTATCATGTCATTGTTCTAACATGAATCCTGATAAGGGAAATGGTTAACCCTTTACCTGTTCTATGTTTATTCCAAATTTCATTTACTATTGAATATTCATAGAGAACATAGTTATAATGGAATATGAAGGGTGGAGCATTGTAGCCATATTAGAAAGTAAAGAACCTGATTTATCCAATTCCATGAGCAAACAGAGCAGACCCTGATCAGACGGCTCCTATAGGAGCCGTCTGATCTGGGACTTCTCTGTTTGCAAATGCGTGAAAACATGTGTTGTATGAGGGAATGGGTTAATAAAAAGAAGGAACCATAATTTACCAAAATAAATGTTCCTTTTCAAAGTCATACAAGCACACACAGACAAGCATCAGGACTCTCTCTTTAGCAGAGGAGCGTTGAGCTCGGAGTTATCAAGAACCTCCTTTCGTCCATTTGAGAATGGAAGTGGATATTCATAGATGCGTTTAGAGTGAGTACGCTGCAGCCAGGCAATCTAAAATTAAGTAGAGTTAGTACACATTGCATATTCAAAGGCATAGATAACATGCATAAATTAACCCATTCCCTCATATTGACGCCTTCTGACGCCTCTGTAAAAGTCACTTTCTGAAACCATTGTGATAAATAGGGCATTTGCTCCATAGGAGCAAATGCTCTATATATCACAATGATTTAAAACCTAACCAAATCTAAAAATTTCCTTTTCTCTAGTAAATGCTCCTTTTTGGAAGATTTATGCTGAGGTAGGAATATGAGGTAATGGTTTAGACCTTTTTTTCTAAGAACAGCTCCATTACTTCTTCAGCAAACCCTATGTTGTGACCACTCTTTAGAATCATCTCAAAGAGTGGTCACAACATAAGGTTTGATTGGGTAATGAGTTTTAGAATTTGAAATATGCCTCTTTATCTATGCCTCTGATATTACACGACAGATATACATTGTATGTATGTTAGTAGTCGGAGCTACAGATAAACATGTGTACTCAAGTATTAAAATCGTCATTTCGCCACCAATTCCTATGTTGTGACTACTCTTTAGAATCGTCTCAAAGAGACGATTCTAAAGAGTGGTCACAACATAGGGTTTGGTGGAGAAATAAAGAAGTTATTCTCGAAAATTTAATTTACGCATCTTATCTGGACCTCTGTAATGATAGTTTTAGAATTTGAAATACACCTGTTTTTCTATGCCTCTGATATTACACGACAGATATAGGTATGTTAGTACAGTTAGGTCTCATCATTCTGTGCTCTCTACATCTAGAAACCTCATGATACAGAAACAGAGTTACTGGGAAAAGGCTAAAATTATCACTGAAAGTGACTTACACCCCTTACACAAGCGACTGTCAGAGTATGTAGTATATAGAGAAACCTGGCAGTTTAACCCTTTCCCTCATATTGACGACTTTTAACGACTCTGTAGAAGTCATTTTGTGAAACCATTGTGATAAATAGAGCATTTGCTCCTATAGGAGCAAATGCTCTATTTATCACAATGGTTTCAAACTACAAAATTCTAAAAATTTCCTTTCCTATAATTAATGCTCCTTTTCGGTAGATTTATTCAAAGCGGTTGTATCTAAAAATAGCCTATGAGGTAATGGGTTAACCCTTCACTTCATAAATACACCTTGCTACACCTTTGCAATCAGAGTAGACCCAGATCAAAGGGCTCCTTGGGGAAGGAGCTGTTTAATGCAATAGATCTTCTTACCAAACTACACCAAATGACCCATTCATAATATACTTTTATATCTATTCCCAAATGGTTTGATTCCCAGCTTCACTTCAAAGTAGAAAGGTCCATCATTGTTCAACCCTTTACTCCATGAATATTCATGTAATAAATAATGACATCATGAATATTAATTAGATTAATTGTTATATTAGCATAATTGGACACATGAAGTTTTGGCAGTAGTAGAAACTGTTGATTTATATTTATAGTTCTATACTATGTCATAAGCAAACAGAGCAGACCCTGAATAGACGGCCCCTACAGGAGCCATCTCATTTGGGTCTACTCTGTTTGCAATGGTGTATAATGGACTATTTATGGAGTAAAGGGTTAACAATACCATCTGTTCATCATGGAAGAGTTTACTTTGCAAGACAATTTGAATGACACAAAGTGCAGATCCAGATCAGACAGCTCCTGCAGGACTCCTCTAATCTAGGTCTAGACTGTTTTACAAATGCAATTACATGTAGACTTGTTTCCCACATTCAAAGGATTAACCAGAGGTACAAACTAGAACTACCACTAAATGTGATGAATACCCCTACTAGCACATTTGAAACAGAGATGGGGGTTATAGAAATAAATCACTACAATATCTGCTAAATTTAGAGAGAAAAAATCCGGAAAACCTGAAATTTCCTAAAAAATTCTAAGTCAAAATGCTGAAATTCCGTTAAAAATCAATGTAGTGTAACAAAATTCAAACTTGATCTGTAACTCATTATTTATATTATAAAGCTACATACCAAATATCACATCAATATCTGCAAGGGTTTAGAAAAAAAACTCCGGAAAACCTGAATTTCCGGAAATTTCTAAGTAAAAATCAATGAAACGTAACGAAATTCAAACTTGATCTGTAACTCATTATAATAAAGCCACATACCAAATATCACATCAATATCTGCAAGGGTTTAGAAAAAAACCTCCGGAAAACCTGAATTTCCGGAAAATTTCTAAGTAAAATCACTGTATTTCCGTGAAAAATCAATGAAGCGTAACGAAATTCAAACTTGATCTGTAACTAATTATAATAAAGCCCATACCAAATATCACATCAATATCTGTAAAGGTTTAGAAAAAAACTCCGGAAAACCTGAATTTCCGAAAAATTTCTAAGTAAAATCACTGTATTTCCGTGAAAAATCAGTGAAGCGTAACGAAATTCAAACTTGATCTGTAACTCATTATAATAAAGCCACATACCAAATATCACTTCAATATCTGTAAAGGTTTAGAAAAAAAATCCAGAAAACCTGAATTTCCAGAAAATTCTAAGTAAAATCACTGTATTTCTGTGAAAAATCAATATGGAGCATAACAAAATTCAAACTAGATCTGTAACTCATTATAATAAAGCCACATACTAAATATCACTTCAATATCTGTAAAGGTTTAGACAAAAACTCCGGAAAACCTGAATTTCCGGAAAATTTCTAAGTAAAATCACTGTATTTCCGTGAAAATTCAATAAAGCGTAACGAAATTCAAACTTGATCTGTAACTCATTATAATAAAGCCACATACCACATATCACTTCAATTTCTGTAAAGGTTTAGAAAAAAAACTCCGGAAAACTGAAAAATAACAAAGGGCAATAACTCCAAAAATACTGAAGACAGAGCCTGAAGAACCCTGTGTACTGCACTTGCGGTCAATGTGATCTATCTATATATGAAGTTTGAAGTCAACAGCTTTTATACTTTGGAAAGCCGGACAAGCCGGACGGATGGACGGACGGACGACCGGACGGACATGGTGACTCCAGTATACCCCCCATAAACTTCGTTTGTGGGGGTATAATAAGATGCGTGATTTCCAACATTTTCAGGAATAGCTCCCTTCTATCTCCACCAAGCCCTATACTGTGACTACTCTTTAGAATCGTCTCAAAGAGAGTGGTCACAGTATAGGGCTTGGTGGAGAAATGATGATTTTAGTATTTGGGTATGCACCGTTATCTGTAACTCTGATTAACCCTTTCCTTGTTTCCAAATTTCATTATCTACTAAATATTCATGGGCAAAATAAGTAGCAGTGTAGCCATTTTAGAAAGTAAATAATCAGATCTATCAAATTCCATTAACAAACAGAGCAGACACTGATCAGACAGCTTCTCTAGGAGCTGTCTTATCTGGGTCTACTCTGTTTGCAAATGCTTGAAAATGCATTTATATGAGGGAAAGGGTTAAAAGTGTTTGAAGGAAGACCCGAGTCATCTGGTGAAAGTTGAATACATAAAGATCAAGCATGTGCATCAACTGTTGCCAGAAATGTGATGACAATAGAACAACATAAAAAGGTTGACAGACAGATGTACAGACGACAGTGAAGTGATTACAAAGTGTCACCCTGCTAATGCAAGACTCTGCCCATTGTAAACATTAATAAATTAATTACATGTATTGGTTTACTTATATAAATCAGTCCAAAATATTTTGGTACATAGTTCACCTCCAGTCACTTGCAAACACTTCCTTCATGAAAGTGTGTTTTCACGCATTTGCAAACAGAGTAGACCCATATCAGATGGCTCCTATAGGCGCTGTCTGATCAGGGTCTGCTCTGTTTGCTAATTTAATGGAAATTGAAAAAATTGTGTCTTTACTTTCTAAAATGGCTACAATGTTCTACCTTCTAAATTTTGTTGTACTTATGTTGTCATTGAATATTCAGTAGATATTGAAATTTGGAATACATGTACATGTAGAACAGGGAAAGGGTTAATGGGTACAATTTCATAATTTCTTTTTTTTCCTCCAGGAATTGTAGATGGAAGAAAATTAACCCTTCGCTTGCTATTCGCGTCAATATACCTACCTGTAAATAGTGAAGACCCAGATGAGACAGCTCCTGCAGGAGCTGTCTCATCAAGGTCTGCACTATTTACAAGTTGATTATGCAACCAGTGCACTCCACAGCAGTGATTGCACAGCGAAATACTTGTACACAGTGAAGATATATGTTATTATACAACAGGGCATGGGTTAAGAAGGAGAAATGTATTTTAAAATTCAGCAAGCGAAGGGTTAAGAAGTGGAATGTTGAATGCTGTGTGCAAAACTATTTTCATTAAGACAACCTAATCTTTCAAAGGGTCTGCAAATGGCTGGAGGTATAATATAAAAGTCTGGAATAAAAAATATAAAATAAGAATATGGCAACACAAGCAAGCAGAGAAGACCCTGAAGAGCTGTCTGATCTGGGTCTACTCTGTTTGTGAAACCATATAAAGGCAGGTCTATCAAATGATAAGTTAAGCAACTACTTCATTGTTACAAAACAAAATGTTACTAAGTATAAAAGCATTCCAAGAAATGATACCGAGAGAAACACCATACACACAGTACGTTACTACAAGTTTAGTGATTACATTGTCATGCCAGACTACAGACACTGTAGCTAATTCCTACACAAACCTTTATTTGAGATGGAGTCAGTCTACGGAAGGTCTCTCTGTCCATTCCAAACACAACCGCATTCAAAGCACCTGAAAATTTCAAAGCACAAGCCAAGTTTATGATGTAATTGTCTAAAAAATTTTTTAACCCTTTCCTTCTTATAAATGCTTTTCATGCATTTGCAAACAGAGTAGACCCAGATCAAGCTGCTCCTACAGGAGCCATCTGATCAGGGTCTGCTCTGTTTAACCCATTCCCGCATATTGACGCCTTTTGACACTTCTGTAAAAGTCACTTTATGAAACCATTGTGATAAATAGAGCATTTGTTCCATAGGAGCAAATGCTCTATTTATCACATTGGTTTCAAAACTACACAATTCTGAAAAATTCCTTTTCTCTAGTAAATGGTCCTTTTTGGTAGATTTAATCAAAGAGGTTGGATTTAAAAATAGCCTATGCGGGAATGGGTTAATGGAGTTTGATAGATCTATATCTTTAATTTTTAAAATGGCTACAATGTTCCACCTTCCATATTTTATTATAACTGTTTAGTCCATGAATATTCAATAGGTATTGAAAATTGGACTAAATACAGAACAGGGAAAGGGTTAAAAAAAATTCAAGGATCTTCATTTAAATGTTGAACGTTTCAAAAATGAGTCTTTTAAATCTGTTAACCCTTTCCCTTTTAACCCATTCCCGCATATTGACAACTTTTGACGACACTGTTAAAGTAACTTTGTGAAACCATTGTGATAAATAGAGCATTTGCTCCTATAGGAGCAAATGCTCTATTTATCACAATGGTTTCAAACTACAAAATTCTAAAATATTCCTTTTCTCTAGTTATTGCTCCTTTTCGGTTGATTTAATCAAAGAGGTTGTATCTAAAAATAGCCTATGAGGGAATGGGTTAAACATTTCTTCAAGTTCTCCATATCACCACATGACTATTCATGGACAGAATCAATAAAAAGGAGCTTTTTTCAAAATGGCGGAAACTGTAAAATTAGATCTATTTAATTCTGTAAGCATACAGAGCAGACCCTGAAGGAGCTGTCTGATCTGGGTCTTCTCTGTTTGCAAAAGGTGTGAAAAGGTGTTTCTTAGAGGGAAAGGTAAATCAAAGCAGGTTCCCTCTCGGTTTTGCTGTTAGCACCATTTGTGATAGTACAGTAAAACTTAACATACAAATAAGTATCATTATCGTTCTGTAGAACAGGTGGCAGGTTAATGCAGGGTGAAAATTATGTAGAAAGCTCCTCTGGGAGCTTTTAGCCTGACTTTCACCCTGCATTAAGTGAGGTTCTGTAATTAATTTAACATTGTGCGAGAATTTTCAAAATGGCAAAAAGTCAATAGTGACAATATACAGTAAAACTTCGATAACTAGAACTAGGATAACTTTAACTTCCAGATAATTCGAAGTAAAAATTCTGTTTCTTCAAAAATTTACAATACGGAATTTTTCTAAAATGTTTCACTATGCATATCTAGAAACACATGTGACAACTTAAAAAACTTGAGAACTTGTCCAGAGTAGAAACTGATGACTGAAACTCCTGTTATCTCAAAGTAATTTGTATGGTCCCTTGAAGTTTGAGATATCAACCCATTACCTCATAGGCTATTTTTAGATCCAACCACTTTGAATAAATCTACCAAAAAGGAGCATTAACTAGAGAAAAGGAAAATTTTAGAATTTTGTAGTTTTAAACCACTGTGATAAATAGAGCATTTGCTCCTATAGGAGCAAATGCTCTATTTATCACAATGGTTTCAACAGGTGATTTTTACAGAGGCATAGAAAGGCGTATTTATGGAGGAAAGGGTTAAGGATCAACAGTATTTCACATGTACAGTAGAACCCCGCTAATGCGACCACTTAATGAATAAACATTGTTGTCTTTATAAGCAGGTGGTTGCTTAATGCAGGACAAAGGTAATGCAGAAAGCTCCTCTAGGAGCTTTCTGCATTACTTTTGTCCTGCATTAAGCTACCACCTGCACCTAGCACCCAGAACCATACCTCTTTTAGGTGGTCGCATTAGCGGGGTTTTACTGTATATATTTTTTTTTCAAACCAACAGTTTGCATATGACTGGTGAAGTTTCAATGGAACTTTGTTAGCCCTATATTATAGGGTTAACAAAGTTAGAAATAACCACCAAGAATTGTTTTAGCCCAGTCAAATAGATGTCTCTGCTTCCCTTTGGATTCAACCTTTTACTCGTAGGTGGCATTGGTCTAGTGGTAACGCGCTTGACTATCAGTCCGGAGGTCCGGGGTTCAAATCCCGGTCCCACCCGGAAATTTCAGAGACGCTTTTCCGTGTCTCCCACCCGCACATACTCTCCACCCAGGGGTTAAAATGGGTATCTGTGAGGGTCACTCGCCGGTACTGCGGCTGCATGATTGCGCCATATGTTAGCAGTGCTCAATATTGTAGGCCAATGACTCAATGACCAGGGGAGTAAATGTACAGTCGGCTCAGCGGTCATTCGGACTGAAAGTAGACTATAACTAGGTACTTTTTACTCCATGAATATTCAGGTCAGAAGAAATGTCCTGACATCAAAATTAATTAGATTACTTGTTATAATAGCACATATATCTAAGGCTTAGGTCAAAAGACAAAACAAAAACGGGTCTGACAGTAGTTTCCTATTCAAACATAAATTTGACTTGGAAGTCAAAGGTCAGGGTCACATGATCACCATCTTGTTCCTACAGGATCAGTCTGATCAGTGTCTACTCTGTTTGGTTATGGAATAATAAACATTGTAGATCTGAAAACTATCCAAAGAAATTCCCTGACAAATCTCATCAGTTTTCATCCTCTGGTTTTAGAGAAGATGTGGTTTGATTAAAAAATAGAATTCCAGACATTCAACTGTCATGATAGCTATTAAATCTGTGTTCAACTCATTCTCTCAGGCTTTTAGCCAATTCCCGCATATTGATGCCTTTTGATACTTCTGTAAAAGTCACTTTATGAAACCATTGTGATAAAAATGTTCATTTGGGATAGGAATTATAAGACTTACCATGAAGTGGTGATGATATGGAGGCAAGCAGAAGAAGCCCAAACACAGGGTGGTCAACATTCACTGCATTCTGAATTCTATTGAAAAGCAAATACAAACCAATCAATCCTTCTTGAAATATTGGAGAAAAAAATGAGTTATTCTTCAAAATATTTAAATTTACACATCTTATCTGGACCTCTGTGTCTCATCAGGATCCAAACTGTTTGCAATTCAATAGTTTCTCAAAAGCTTGAAAGAATCAGAAGATAGTAAAAGCTACAACGGATTGTAATTTTACTCCATGAATATTGATGAAAGAAATAATGACATTAACAATACTAATTGCATTGTTATAATGGCACATGGACACAAGGAATTTGTGTCATGGTAGAAACTGTAGAATCACACAAATTTCGCGGCGATCCAATGCCTTGCATCAGTATTTGTCTTGTATATTTATTTTACGATTTATAAGCAAACAGATTAAACCCTAAAAGAGCCCTCTGATCTGGGTCTATTTTTTTGCAAAGGTGTAGAAAGAGGTGTTTATTGAGGAAGTGGTTAAGCAAATAGCATTAGACAGCAAGAGAAGAGAAAATAACTTAACCCTTTACTTCATAAACACGCCTTTCTACACATTTGGAATCAGAGTAAACTCAGAATAGACAACCCTTATTGGAGCTGTCTGATCAGAGTCTGCTGTTTGCTTATGATGTAATATAGATATGATTCTACAGTTTCTACCATGGACAAAAATGCCTGTGTCCATGTGCTATTATAACAAATTCATCTAATAAATATTCATGACGTTATTATTTCTTACACGAATATTCATGGAGGAAAGGGTTAATAGTCATCTTAATCCTTTCCTGTGTGCATATTAACTTAATTACAAGAGTGTTCGGAGGAACATATATGTCACCTGCTCGCAACTGACACAAAAACTGTTAATATGCTGGAGTGGAGTGCGAAAATCAGAACAAAGGGGAATAACTCAAAAAGTATTGCATGCAGAGTGATGGACTTTAGTTACATCAATGGTCATCAATGAGAGGAAGACACATGTGAAATTTGGAAGATCTATAATGATTAGAATGTGACGAAAATCAGAACAAAGGGGAATAACTCAAAATGTACTGCATGCAGAGTGATGGACCTTAGTCACATCAATGGTCCTCAATGAGAGGAAGACACATGTGATATTTTGAAATCTCTATAATGATTAGTTTAGAAATGACAGCCCAAAAAAGAAAGTGTGACAGACAGACAGACAGATGGACAGACAGACTTGTTACAGCATGACTCTTCATGTACTTTTATAATTACACATTAAACATGGAAGCTTTTGGCTGTGATAGAAATTTTGGAATCAGGTCTACATTATTCCATAAGCAATCTGAGCAGACCCTCAGACTGCTCCTATAGGAACAGTCTAATCTTCATCTAATCTGTTTTGCGAAGGTGCCAACTGTCGTCTATATTTATTTATTTATTTATTATACCACATTTATATAGCGCTCTTTTCATACAGGATATGTGCGTTCAAAAGCGCTTCACAAATATACATTTTCTGTACAATAATGCGTAAATTACAGAACATTTAAAATAAAATATATTTAATACTTATATATAGATAAGAATAATAATAAAATAGAATTTATTTAGGACATTGGTAAATAAGCTACATCTTTTCCGTAAGTTTATCTGTCTGTGTCGTATTATGTTCTATTATAGTGTGTCAACGCACTCAGATTATAAAAAACAAAACTTGAATGCAAAATTCTATGCGCAGTGCCAGTACGTCCCATAATTTTGACCCAGACTCAACAGACTTGGGTACATTCGTTTAACATACAACACTGCACATAACATATTGCCGGAAAATTGGGTAACAGAACAGATCAATTTGAAGTTCATGCATATAAACTAAGCAATACAAATACACAACTGTTATATACGCGCACTATGCAACCCCTCCAGTCAAACACTATTCGACCCGCTATGGCAATGAGGGAGTACACGGCGTATCATATTTTAATAGAGTTGTAATTGAGTATATCCAAAGTTTAATTACAGAATAAAATGTCTTATTATGGGAACCCAAAAAGCCCAGCCAAAGTAGAGCTAAAGAAGGTATCCCGTATACTGTTCCTGCAACATATCCCACCGGCTGCAATGGCAAAGGAATCACATCGGACAAATCGAGACTGACTGAGACACGCGATGCTGCATTAGACCGTACAGGCTTAATTTGCCCGCTGCCCATATATTACACGACCCAGTTCACTGGTAAGCAAAAATACGGAAACTGGGTCAGCTTAACAGGAATCCCTGGCACTGGTTAAGGGCAGGGTAGCAAGTCATGCCAGCAAAACTCCCAATGTACCAGCGCGGAATTATACCGTAGAGGGATGCCCTGTTCCACTACGGTGCTCCCTCCGGCATTGGAACTGGAGTTACCAGAGGTACCAAGCATATAGGGATGCCCCGTTTTACAACAGCACTCCCTCGGCCACCGCAACATCTGGACAGCGGAATCCCGCTGACACAACACCCGCACGTTCAACAGCAAGGGGATTCCCTAGAAGTCCATAAAAATATGGATGAGGTTTTTGTTATTCATTTATCTATTTTCTACATTTGTGGAGCATTACATTTGAAAAAAGGGGTTTAAAAATCCACAGTCATAAGGAAGTGGCAGGATCAACACTCTGTGGCCAATGCAGCAGTTATGGTAACCGACGATTAGCAGGTACGTTTTCTAAACTGCCCTAATAATATATGTTGAAGAAATGCGTTTTCAGAGATTTTTTGAAACATGCCAGTGAGCTTGCATCTCTAATGCCTGATGGAAGAGCATTCCAGAGTTTGGGAGCTGCATGCATGAAACTTCTCTCACCGTACTTTACCTTACGACTTTTTGGTACAACCAACGACAAAGAACTACTTGCTGATCTTAATTCTCTGCGGGGCCTGTACACGTCAAGCATGTTGACAATGTACTTGGCGGATTCATTGTGCATGGCCTTATACATAAGTGTCAGAATTTTGAATTCAATCCGATGCTGAACCGGAAGCCAGTGAAGTTCCTTCAAAACCGGCGTGATATGATTATATCGAGAAGTCCTTGTTATGATGCGGGCTGCTGTGTTTTGCACTCTTTGAAGCTTCCGCAGTGTTTTGTTTGGAATTCCATGCAGCAATGAGTTGCAGTAGTCTATCTTTGATGTAACCAGAGAGTTCACCAAAGTCTTGGTAGCAGCAGGCGAGAGATACTTTCTTATATGACCTATTCGTCAGAGCTGTGCATAACTAGACCTACACACGGAATTGATGTGTGATGTCATATCCATTTGTGAATCGAGCCATGCGCCGAGATTCTTTATACACAGAGATGGCTTGATTTTAGAGGGTCCTACTTGCACATGAATCTCTTCAGGTACTTCTGTGTTTTTAGTATGAAACAGTATGACCTCGGTTTTGTCAGTATTGAGCTTCAGCATGTTCTGGTGCATCCAAGACACTAGCTCCTTCAGACAGTTCTCAACATGTGATAAAGCTTCCTGTTGACAGGAAATGTCCTTGGGCTTAAATGATAGGTATAATTGTGAGTCATCGGCATAAAAATGGTGGTTGAGCCCATGGGTTCTGCATATTGAGCCGACAGGTTTTGTGTACATGATGTAGTGCTATATGAGAGAAAGGGTTTATATTTCAACCCTCTCCTTCATATAAACATGTTTTCACACATTTGTAATCAGAGTAGACCCAGATTAGATGGCTCCTATAGGAGCTGTCTGATCAGGGTCTGCTCTGTTTGCTAATGGAATTTGAAAGATTTGTTTCTTTACTTTCTAAAATGGCTACAATTTTCCACCTTCCGTATTTCGCTATAAATATTTTGCCCATGAATATTCAGTAGCCTGTAGGTCTCGAAATTTGGAATAAACATAGAACAGGGAGAGGTTTAAGCGCTGATTCTGAGATGTTTTACTGCACTCCAGTTACCTGTTGATAAGAGGAAACAAGGAAATTGCCATGTACACAAAGGGATAGGCTCTTAATGGCTTGATGTCTTCCTTCAACATTTGCTGAAACATAAAAGAAGACACAAATAACAACAAAGAAAAACACAAAAATTACATAAGAGTTCACCCGTCTTGGGCCATTTTGCTGGTCATCGACTCAGCTGAGATGTCATAGTCATACACAATTTCATAAAGTTTGGAGTCGACTGAGCAAAAACCCCTTGACGTAGAGAGTGGACAAGGGCAAAATATGCAATTTTGACTCATTTGTGGGCCATAACTCTAAAATGTCTGGCCACACATAATTTTGTGAAGTTTTGTGAAGATAAAAAATAACTCATTGGCTCTAGAGAGTGAACAATGCTAACAAGAGTACCGCATACGGTACATAATACGCCCACTTGCTAACTTTCTCTGATTCAACATGCCTTATAAGTGTTGACATTTCTAATCTGTGCTTCAGATCTTGATTTCCATATAAGGGTGATACTATTTTTAAAAAAAATGAAGTGAATATCTTATTAAATAAAAAAGTTACAGCTAATCCTCATTTTTGCAGATTTTTGTAAAGTGCAACGGCCATAACTCTGTAAAGACAAACTGAATGAACCTCAAAATAAACTCAGCTTCAAATTTTGTTGCTTAAAACATTTGTGTTACGTTTCATTTATATCATTTTAATAGTTTTCCCAGAAAACAACAGACAAACTAAAAGTTGACCGACAAACAAAGCAACGAACACACAAAGTTCAAGGACCATAACTTTAGAATAAAATGACATATCAAAACCCCGCAATATATGTGAAAATTCACATTAAGGTTTAACCATATAAAACTAGAGGTTTTTGTCACAAAAACGGATGTCTCCCCTCTAATAAAAACAATATGTAAAGGGAAATCACTAAAAATGTTATGGTCTTGATGAATGATACTTCCCCTCATTATGCACTTTCCACACTACATTTTTCAAGAAGAAAATGATAACAGCTAATAACTCCAAAAATACTGATACCAGATTTATGGCCCTTGTGCATGACACTTACTTTCATCATGCTCTTTCCAAAAATAAAATGTCATTCCAATAGCATCAGTCGAACAGGAGTTATTGATCGGCCAAAAAATGTAACAAAGGGCAATAACTCCAAAAGTATTGAAGCCAGAATTATGGCCTTTGTTCATGACACTTTCTCTCATCATGCTCTTTCCATGTATGAAGTTTCAATACAATGGCAAGAGCCATGTAGGAGTTATCGTCCGGACAAGAAAGAATTAAACAAATGTACAAGGGGCAA
Source organism: Azorinus chamasolen (assembly GCA_963576725.1). Taxonomy (NCBI): domain Eukaryota; kingdom Metazoa; phylum Mollusca; class Bivalvia; order Cardiida; family Solecurtidae; genus Azorinus; species Azorinus chamasolen. Next base: position 671,491 of record OY755251.1, on the reverse strand, counting down.
TAACTCTATATTTATTGAAGCTCGAGTTAAGGATTTTATGCATGACACTTTCTCTTATCATGATCGTTCCATGTTTGAAGTTTCACTCCAATGGCATGTCTCACATAGGAGTAATCATCCGGACAAAAAATTGTGATTTTTTTATAAAGGGCAATAACTCCAATATTAGTGAAGCCAGAGTTATGGACCTTGTGCATGACACTTCCTCTCATTATGATCTTTCCATATATGAAGTTTCAATCCAATGGCATGAGCCATATAGAAGTTATCGTCCGGACAAAAAAGTGTGAATTTTTTTACAAGGGGCAATAACTCCTATATTAGTGAAGCCAGAGTTATGTACCTTCTGCATGACACTTCCTCTCATTATGCTCTTTCCATATATGAAGTTTCAATCAACTGGCATCAGGCATATTGAAGTTATTGTCCGGACAAAAAATTTTGATATTTTTTACAAAGGGAAATAACTCCAATATTAGTGAAGCCAGAGTTATGAACCTTGTGCATGACACTTCCTCTCGTCATGATCTTTCCATATATGAAGTTTCAATCCAATGGCATGAGCCATATAGGAGTTATCGTCCGGACAAAAAAGTGTGATTTTTTTTACAAGGGGCAATAACTCCTATATTAGTGAAGCCAGAGTTATGGACCTTGTGCATGACACTTCCTCTCATTATGCTCTTTCCATATATGAAGTTTCAATCAACTGGCATCAGGCATATTGAAGTTATCGTCCGGACAAAAAGTGTGACGGACAGACAGACAGACGGACAGACGGACAGACGGACGGACATACTAACAAATGGGTAGTTGTGTGACTTTTTCCTTTGATCTTTTCTTGTGGGACTAGTCCCACAAGAAAAACTATTTTTGGCTCTAACTTTGGAAAAGAATGATCTGGAAGCTAACCCTAACCCTAACCCTATGTCCCACAACTGGCCAGGTTAATGTCACAAGAAATGGCCAGGTTAATGTCACAAGAGATGGCCAGGTTAATGATTTTACTTGTGCGACTAGTTAGAAAAAGTCACACAACTACCCTTTGGTGAGTGCGGACGGACGGACAGACGGACAGACAGACAGACAACTCTCACGAAAACAATATGTCTCCCCCATATAAATATGGGGGGAGACATAAAAATTGAAGTAAATATCATTTCAAATGAAAAAGTTATGGCCATCCTCATACTTGCATAGATTTGCATTATTTGTTTAAGTAAAAGGGCCATAACTCTGAAAAGAAAAATCAAATGATCCTCAGGATCAATCCAGTTTCAGATCTTGATGTATTAAACATTTTTGTGAAGTTTCATTAATATCTCTCAAATAGTTTTCCCAGAAAACAGCGGACAAACTATTTGCATGTATTTGCATTATTTTTTAAGGACATGGGCCATAACTCTGAAAAGAAAAATCAAATGATCCTCAGAATCAATTCAGTTTCAGATCTTGATGCATTTAACATTTGTGTGAAGTTTCATTAATATCTCTCAAATAGTTTTCTCAGAAAACAGCAGACAAACTATTTGCATTATTTTTTAAATACAAGGGCCATAACTCCAAAACGACAAATCAAATGAACCTTAGAATTGACTCAGCTTCAGATCTTGATGCATTAAACATTTGTGTGAAGTTTCATTAATATCTGTCAAATAGTTTTTCCAGAAAACAGCGGACAAGCTATTTGCATATTTTTTAAGGACAAGGGCCATAACTCTGAAATGAAAAATCAAATGAACCTCAGAATTGACTCAGCTCAGATCTCGATGCATTAAACATTTGTGTGAAGTTTCATTAATATCTCTCAAATAGTTTTCCCAGAAAACAGCGGACAAACTATTTGCATGTATTTGCACTATTTTTTAAGTAAAAGGGCCATAACTCCGAAACAACAAATCAAATGAACCTCAGAATCGACTCAGCTTCAGATCTTGATGCATTAAACATTTGTGTGAAGTTTCATTAATATCTCTTAAATAGTTTTCCCAGAAAACAGCGGACAAACTATTTGCATATTTTTTAGGACAAGGGCCATAACTCTGAAATGAAAAGTCAAATGAACCTCAGAATCAACTCAGCTTCAGATCTTGATGCATTAAACATTTGTGTGAAGTTTCATTAATATCTGTCAAATAGTTTTCCCAGAAAACAGCGGACAAACAAAATGTTGACGGACGAACGAACGTACGAACGGATCATCGGGATGGACGGACGGACAGGGCCACGACAATATACAACCACCTTTATTAGGTGGGCGTATAAAAAAGCATTATTTGCTAAATCAAGGGCCATAACTCTTAGGTTCCTGGGTCCATATTGTTGGTTATCATTTGGCTAAGATAGTATTATCACAAACAATCTAATGAAGTTTCCTGAAAATCAAATAAAAACTTTTCATGATTTCCATAAACATTTTCAGCAAGTGAAGTAGCAGTGACAATCGGAAATAGCTCAAGTTAGAGAGCGTACATGATTTGGACGCTGCCCGTCCTGGGATTTCACATAGTACGAACAATCTTTCAATGGGCATATAAAAAAGTATATACCCAACACAGGCATTGGTAAAGATATGATGAGTTTAGTTTTTGAATATACACCTTTATCTTTTGCTCTGTAAGAGCACAGAAGATTTTTGTTTTGAAAAAGTCTTTATCTGATCAAGATGTATGAAAATTTCCAATTTTGTGTTTTGTCATATCAAAACTTCCTCAAAATCTCCATAACTCTTAGTTAAAATTAACACAAGGAAGATTAAGTAAACATACTTTATTGTTCGTGTCTGCTTACATCTAGTTTATAGTAAACATCATTTAACCCTTTACTTCACGAATACGCCTTTCTATGCCAGGTAAAATGTTAAAAAAAATATTCAGGAAGCCATAAATTTTTACATGAATATGCACGAGGTAAAGGGCTTTGCAAACAGAGTAGACCCAGATCAGACGGCTCCTATAGGAGCCATCTGATCAGGGTCTACTCTGTTTAATAATTGAATTGGATAGATGTGCTTCTTTATCTTCTAAAATGGCTACAATGATCCACCTTCTATATTGCATTACAACTATTTTGTCCATGAATATTCAGTAGTTATTGAAATTTGGAATAAACATAGAACAGGGAAAGGGTTAACTCTTCGCTTGCTATTCGCGTCAATATACCTACCTGTAAATAGTGAAGACCCAGATGAGACAGCTCCTGCAGGAGCTGTCTCATCAGGGTCTGCACTATTTACAAGTCGATTATGCAACCAGTTCACTCCAAAGCAGTGATTGCACAGCGAAATACTTGTACACAGTAAATATATATGTAATTATACAACAGGGCATGGGTAAAGAAGGAGAAATGTGTTTTAAAATTCAGCAAGCGAAGGGTTAAAGGCATAGGAAAAAACAAGATATAATTGTTCATGATGTTGCTATTTCAACAGGGAGAAAAGGTTAACAGGTTTACTGCAGATAACTGCTTGGTGATTGGAGAAAATACTACAACAGGTTTTGCTATACAGTTCCTTACCTTTTGTCTCTCTGTATCGGGATCATAGGTCCCCTCCCAGGTAGACACCTGTAAAAAAATGAAAAAAATTAAACAATGAGACTCTTAGGCTATATATTTACATTAACCCTTTCCTTCATATAAACTTGTTTTCATGTATTTGTAAACAGACTAGATCCATTTCAGATTATGCGTTAAATATAAGGTTTAGGTGTTAAAATCGCTAATTTTCTTTAACCCTTTCCCTGTTCTATATTCACACAAGAAATTATGACACCAGGAATATTTATGAGCTCAATTTTTATAATATAAATTATTCAAGGGATTTTTTTCGTTTGACAAAAACTGTAGAATCAGATTAATATCATGTCAAAAGCAAACAGAACAGACCCTGATCAGACAGCTCCTATAGGGTGATTCAAAAGAGAACCAGCAAAATAGAATTTGGCTGAGACAAAAATAAGAAATTTACCCTTTGATTGCAGATATTTAAATATCCTGTTTGAAAATGCGTGAAAGGCATTTATATGTGGGAAATTGTTAAACATATTCAGGTCTAGATAAGATGTGCCATTCTAACACACCTCGCGCACACATCTACATAAACAAAGAAGGGACGTATCTATGTTTGAATTCTCAATAAAACACCGCACGCGCTGTAACGGCGTAACGTGACGTAATATGGCTTCGAAAATTCGTACGACAAGAAACGTAGTGCCGTTGTGGCGGTGCAAATCATAGTTAAATTGAAGTGTTAGAATCGAAATAATAAATTTATACCAGTGTTTTATTGTGCAATCGAACACGGGTGGTCGTTGAGATGCTTATAATTAAATCACTCGGCCTATCGGCCTAGTCATTTAATTACTACGCATCTCAACTCCTACCAGTGTTCGATTGCACGATAAAACACTGGTATGAATTTATTATTTCTTAAATCAAATTCAATGACAGCTTTACCTTTAAAACTATAAGATAAGATGTGTAAATGAATACATTTTCAGAAATATCTCCTTTATTTCTCCATCAAATCCTATGGTGTGATCACTCTTTAGAATCATTTCAAAGAGACCATTCTAAAGAAAGGTCACAACATTGGGGTTTGGTGGAGAAATGACCATTTTAGTATTTGAGTACACACCTTTATCTGTAGCTCTCGTCATAAGTCCAACTTTAACCCTTTCCTTCATATAAATGCCTTTGAGTCATCTGATTTCTCAAGTTCACAGCTTAACTAATTCTTTCCTACTGATGCCTTATTGCGCTTCTGTAAAAGTCAATTTTTGAATTCATTGTGATAAATAGAGCATTCGCTACTATGGAGCAAATGCTCTATTTATCACAATGGTTTAAGAACTACGTAATTATAAAATTCTCCTTTTCTATCGTTACTGCTCCTTTAGGGTAGATTTATTCAAAGAGGTTGGGTCTAAATATAGTCTAGGAGAGAATGAGTTAATGCAAGACCAAAGTAATGCTGACAAGAGATGTTTGTAAAACATTATACCCCCAGACCCCCTGACCTTTGATCTAGTGACATCAACTATAGAGGTCATCTAGCAGTCATGACTAATCACCACAGCAACTTTGAAGATCCTTAGCCAAACCACTGATCATTTATTGATCTGAAAACATGTCACAAGTTAAGGTCATAGTGACCTTGACCTATGACCTAGTGACCTCAACAACTATAGGAGTTATCTAGTGGTCACGACCAACTACCACAGCAAGTTTGAAGATCCCGAACCAAACCTTTGAGCAGTTATTAATTGGAAACCATTTCATCAGTTAAGGTAATGATGACCTTGACCTTTGACCTAGTGACCTCAAAATAAATAGGGGTCATCTAGTTGTCATGACCAACCACCACAGCAAGTTTGAAGATCCTAAGCCAAACCCTTGAGCAGTATTTGATCGCAAACCATTTCATCAGTTAAGGTCATGGTGACCTTGACCTTTTAGCTAGTGACCTCAAAAACATTAGGGGTTATCAATTGGTCATGACCAACCACCACAGCAAGTTTGAAGATCCTAAGCCAAACCCTTGAGCAGTTATTGATCAGAAACAATTTAACCAGTTAAGGTCATGGTGACCTTGACCTTTGACATAGTGACCTAAAAAACAATAGGGCTCATCTAGTTGTCATGACCAACCACCTAAGCAAATTTGAAGATCCTAAGCTAAACCCTTAAAGCAGTTATTGATCAGAAACCATTTTACAAGTTAAGGTCATGGCGTCCTTGACCTTTGACCTAGTGACCTCAAATACATTAGGGGTCATCTAGTTGTCACGACTAACTACCGCAGTAAGTTTGAAGATTCTAAGCCAAACCCTTGAGCATTTATTGATCGGAAACAATTTTACCGGTTAAGAGCATGGTGCCCTTGACCTTTGACCTAGTGACCTAAAAAACAATAGGGGTCATCTAGTTGTCATTACTAACCACCACAGCAAATTTCAAGATCCTAAGCCAAACCTTTGAGCAGTTATTGATCGCAAACCATTTCACCAGTTAAGGTCATGGTGACCTTAACCTTTGACATAGTGACCTCAAAAACAATAGGACTCATCTAGTTGTCATGACCAACCATCTAAGCAAATTGGAAGATCCGAAGCCAAACCCTTGAGCAGTTATTGATCAGAAACCATTTTACCAGTTAAGGTCATGGTGACCTTGACCTTTGACCTAGTGACCTCAAAATCAATAGGGGTCATCTAATGGTCATGACCAACTACCACAGAAAGTTTGAAGATTCTAAGCTAAACCCTTGAGCAGTTACTGATCGGAAACCATTTAACCAGTTAAGGTCATGGTGACCTTGACCTTTGACCTGGTGACCTCAAAATCAATAGGGGTCATCTTATTCATCTAGTGGTCATGACCAATCACCACAGCAAGTTTGAAGATCCCAAGCCAAACCCTTGAGCAGTTATTGTTTGGAAACTATTTCACCATTTTAGGTCATGGTGACCTTGACCTTTGACCTAGTGACCTCAAAAACAATAGGGGTCATCTACATGTCATGACCAATCACCACAGTAATGTTGAAGATTCAAGGCCAAGTCGTTTATTAGTTATCGTTCGGAAACCATTGATCTACCGACCGACTGACTGACAGACAGACAGACCGACCGACATGTGCAAAGCAATATACCACCATTTTTTCAAAAGGGGAGTATAAAAATTATAGAGGTGCTTTAAGCATTATTTTTGATCAGCATTAAGCTGTCACATGTTTCTAGATATGTGTAGTTATACATTTCAGAACAATTATGTATTGTAAATTTTGGAAGGGCCAAACCTTTACATTGAGTGATCCCAAAATCAAGTTACCTGAGTTTGAGATATCAAAGTACAAATGTATTTGCAATGCCTATACCTACAACAATGCACAACCAACAATGAACAGCAGATATTCTGGGAGATATTACTTACCTTTCTGCTGAGCACACAGGAGATATAGGTGTAGACTACCACTAGGATGATGAGAATACAGAACAGGGGCCCATACCATCTACAATAGATCATAAAGCATATACAAAACAGGGCTCGATCATAAAGCATATACAGAGCATGGACCCATACCATCTACAACAGATCATAAGCATATACAGAACAGGGGCCCATACCACCTACAACAGATCATAAGCATATACACAACAGGGGCCCATACCATCTACAATAGATCATAAGCATATACAGAACAGGGGCCCATACCACCTACAACAGATCATAAAGTATATACAAAACAGGGCTCGATCATAAATATATACAGAGCATGGACCCATACCATCTACAACAGATCATAAGCATATACAGAGCAAGGGGCCCATACCATCTACAACAGATCATATTAAGCATATACAGAACAGGGGCCCATACCATCTACAAAAGATCATAAAGCATGTACAGAACAAGGACCCATTCCATCTACAACAGATCATAAAGCATGAACAGAACAGGGACCCATACCATCTACAATAGATCATAAAGCATGTACACAACAGGGGCCCATACCATCTACAACAGATCATAAAGCATATACAGAACAGGGACCCATACCACCTACAATAGATCATAAAGCATATACTGCATTGCAGATTATACGCTGAAAGCTCAATTTCTCGAGCTTTAACCCTTTCCCTGTACTGAATTTAGTCCAAATTTTAGCACCTAATGAATATTCATGTACAAAATAGTTAAAATGAAATATGGAATGTGGAACACTTGAAGCCATTTTAGAATCTAAAGAAACAATTCTATCAAATTCCATTAGCAAACAGAGCAGACCCTGATCAGATGGCTCCTGCAGGAGCCATATGAATTGGGTCTACTCTGTTTGTAAATGTGTGAAACGGCATAAACATGAAGGAAAGTGTTAAGGAACAATAGAAATTACTTTGAGAAAACTGGAGTTCAAGTAATCCTATTTCTAACTTGGAAACTTTCTCAATGTGACAGCTTAATGCAGGTTGAAAGTAATGCTGAAAGCTCCTATAGAAGAAACCTGCATCAAGCTGTCATATGTCTTTATAGATATGCACAGTGTGGTTTACAGACAAACTCAGGTTCATTTACTAGGGGCAGAAATATTTACAGCTACGTTTTGTTGTGGCCAAGTAGCGTAAAATTTCAGCTAATCAACAGTTCCTGATATGTTAAATTTAAGCACAATTGTAAGGTTCCGAGGGAACTATTTTCTATATGCTTAATGTCGCGATGCGAAATTTCATGACATCATATTGAATGATAACCAACAGAAAATATCAAAGGCCTTAAAGTGTTGTTCGTTTTTTATTGTTTAGATCTGTGATTACATTAGAATACGGATAACCATTGCGTATTTGAAGACTTGCAGCAGTATAACGGTGGTTTATATGTCGCAAATACATGTAAATGTTTTACATGCTCCGTTAATGCGTCGCATGTAAAACTAAATTTATCACATATAAGCCACGATATACTGCTGCAAATCTTCAGGTGCACAATGGTTATCCCCTAAATTTTTATGTTGTTCTACTTACACTCCAATCCTCCATTGCCAGTCATCTACCCAGCTAAAACAATAGATAAAAGCAGTTGTTGAGTCATACTTTAATTCATTGAAAAAAACATTTTTAACTCTTTTGCTGCTAAATTTTGTCATCTACAAACTTTGTCATCTGCTACAAATTTCATTTCTTTAGTTTTCTTAATTTTTGTTTAAAAACAACCAGTAACATTACCAATAAAAAGTTTGAATCCTGATGAGACACTGAGTTATTCGGCATCTCATCTGGATCCTGTTTGCATAGCTAATCGCAGATGTTACATTGGCAGCGAAAGAGTTAACCCCTTTACTATTTACATAAGAAAGGACATTGGGAATATCTATTGTGTTAATTCTTATAATGGCACCGGAACACAGGAAATTTCAGATATTGCAGAAACTCTAGAATCAGATCTATATAATTCAATCAGCAAATAGAGCAGGTCCTCATCAGATGACTGCTACAAGAGCAGTCAGATCTGGGTCTACTTTGTATAGGCATTAAAGGTGTGTCTTTGGAATAAAGAGTTAACCCTTTCATACATACACTTTTTCACCCCTTTGCAAACACAGTAGACCCAGATCAAACACAGCAGACCCAGATCAGATGGCTGTTTGCTTATGAAATGATAATAGATCTGGCTCTACAGTTTCTACCAATATCAAAATTTCATGTGTACATCAGTCATGTGCCATTATAAAAATTCAGTTAATAAATATTCATGATGTCATTTATTTCATACCTGAATATTCAACAAGTACTCTGATTTCTTTTTTTCTGATTTTACACCCTATATTTCTTGATGTACTGAAGAGACTTATCAGATTATGCTAAATTATACACAAACCTAAAACAACTATAAATAAACTAATCATATATTAGAAAATTGATACCTCTTCATGATGAAGAAACAGGTTTCTTCGAACACTGTATACCAATATATGTACATCATGAATAAGCATGGGGTTTTGCATTATGTTATTATCTGAATTGAAGGCCTAGAACTGCATTTTTTTTAGAGATTTCCTACAATTCTCAAAATACATTATTCTTCTATTTTTCAAAGACAATTCAACGTAACACATGTGTCACCTTCTGAAAGCCTGAAGAAAAAAAACATGACAGACGGACGGACTGATGGATAACAGAAACGGAAATACTGACGGATAACAGAGAAGTGATTTCTAAGTGTTACCTTGATAAAGCAGAAAACAAAACAAAATGGCAAGTTATCAGCATCTTATCTGGATGATTAACTGCTTGCATCAGTCATAATGTTTTATCGCCTTCATCACTCAATTTTAAGTACAGAGTCAAATAGCCCATCATTGTTTACTTTAACCCGTCTCTTGCTGAATTTTAAAATACATTTCTCCTTCTTTACCCATGCCCTGTTGTATAATTACATATATCTTCACTGTGTACAAGTATTTCGGTGTGCAATCACTGCTGTGGAGTGCACTGGTTACACAATCAATTTGTAAATAGTGCAGACCCTGATGAGACGGCTCCTGCAGGAGCTGTCTCATCTGGGTCTTCACTATTTACAGGTAGGTATATTGACGTGAACAGCAAGCGAAGGGTTATTATACAATCCACTCAGTGTGAAAGGCTTAAACTTGCTAGAGAATTTTGAATGACAAACAGTGCAGACCCTGATCTGAGGGCTCCTCTAGGAGCCCTCTGATCTGGGTCTACACTATTTGCAAATGCCAGTGCATGTGTGTCCCAAAAAGAGACAAAGGGGTCAAAAGGTCAACTTACCACCAGGCCCCAGCTGGTCCGTAATGGTCCCCAATAAAGGGAAGGCAAGACATGATCAGGGAGATTCCCCAGCAACCAATATGGTACGCCCTAACAACAAAAAAAATAACTCATAATCGTAAACACATTAAGTGGTATTTGACTTTGCAATTTTGAAGTAACAAGAGAGATGCAGGGCTGGAAGAAATGTAGGAAGAAAAGATCGGGGGGGGGGGGGGCATAAAAAGACAAATGACTCATAATTATACAGAATTCCATTTAACCATTTCCCTGTTGAAATTAATGTAAACATTAATGAAATCATGCATATTAATTAAATTAATTGTTTTAAAACTTTTCATAGCATCTGAACAAAGGACATTTTGGCAGAAACGTTAGAATCTGACCTTTATTCTATCATTAGCAAACAGAGCAGACGCTGATCAGATGGCTCCTACCAGCGCGATCTGATCTGGGTCTACTCTATTTTCATAGGTGTGAAAAGTGTTTATATGAAGTAAAGGGTTAACAAAAACAAGATTTGTCCCGATGTTTTTTTTTATCTCCCTATATATTCTATATATTTTAAACTTCCCCTAACCTCAAAATCGTGTGAAATGAGCAGGGTAAGGGAGACACTCCTAAATCTCCATCCTGCTTTAGCCCTGACATGCACAGATGGACAAATCTATGCACAATCATACACCAGGGTTGCTTGCTTATCGGTCTTTTGATTAACGTGCAGGTGCAGGAGCATCTTCCACTTCAGTGGGCTCCCTTCCAGGTAACTGGCTCGCTGCACGCATGGCAGATTTAACACATCTTCTCCAGGCTTCCCTGTCACATGGGTCAACCTCTTGCAGTCCCCACTCACGACGGTCTCTATCTGTCTGTGCTCTCCAGGTCATCTTGGGCCGTCCAGGCCGATGTCTTCCCCGTTTCTCCATGTTGAAGACATTGTTGATCGCTCCGTTGGATCTTTCTACATGCCCAAACCAGCGTAACCTCTTCTCCCTTAGGATGGCATCAAGGTCCTCGATACCAAGTCTTGCCAGTAACTCGCTCGATCTGACAGTAGCCACGTCTTCTGGCTTTACCTTGCAGATCTGTCTAATCATGGCTCTGTCATTTCGTCGAAGGCGAAGGAGGTTTGGTCTAGACAACGGCCATGTTTCGCTGGCATGGAGCATTGCGCTGCGTATGTACAAGCTGTACACCCTACCGCGGGTCTTGTATGACAGGTGACGGGACGAGAGGACAGGTAGCAGTTCCTTAAACTTCTTCCAGGCGTTCTTAACACGGGTAGTCGTTGAAAGCTCACATCCTCCAGCTGCGGAGAGCATGTCACCAAGGTAGCAAAAGGAAGCTACTACCTCCAGCTTGTCTGGTCCCACAACAACTTCCTTCTGTGGTCTCCCGTCTAGTGGTCGAGCAGTTCCTAGGCATCTGAAGCAGCGGTAGTTGGGGTCCTCTTTCAGGCGCTTGAGACCACTGCACTTCTTGTGCACCCAGTGTTTGCAACCGTTGCAGAATATACTGTTGCTACCTACACCGGTGCGACAGACGGCACACGGGAACTCACCCGAGCTTTGAAGTAAGTCCAGACCTGTACCACAGATCATGATCTTGGTCTTCCCGGTGTTCACTCGGAGTCCCTTCCTCTCCATTGCCTCCTTCCAGATCAACAGCCTACTGACACATTCTTCCATGGAGTCCGCGATAATTGCAAGATCATCGGCATAAAGATCCTCCCAGGGCACTCCTGCTCGAAACTCGCGTGACAAAGCCTCAAGGACGATGATAAAGAGCAGTGGGCTGAGCAAAGAGCCCTGATGCACACCGACCTTCACTTCAAACTCGTCACTGAAACCGTCACCAACCCTAACACGACTCCGTGCATTCTCGTACATACCCTGCACAAGTTTCACTATCCATTCCTCAACACCAAACTTTCTCAATGCCCACCAAATTACTTGTCGGGGGACTCTGTCAAATGCTTTCTCCAAGTCCACGAAGGCTATGTAGAGTCTCTCATTCACTGCCAGGTACTTTTCATGCAACTGACGAACAACAAATATGGCATCTGTTGTGCCTCGGCCTGGAACAAACCCAAACTGGGATTCATCAATTGTCACTACCTGTCTTATGTGGCTGTCTATTATTCTCTCAATGACCTTCATGGCCTGCTCTGTCAGCTTCAGTCCTCTGTAGTTCCCTCGGTCCAGAGCATCACCCTTCCCCTGGTACAGGCAGACGATGAAGCTCTGCTCCCAGTCAGTTGGGACCTTGCCATCACGGATGATTGCTGTTGCGAGGTCGCGGATAATGCTGGCACCAGCGTCGCCTGCTGCTTTCATCATCTCCACCACTACACCTGATGGGCCAGGAGCTTTACCAGGATGCATCTTGGCGATGGCCTTCTTTACCATTTCAATGGTGATTGGGATGGGTGGACCTTCGAGTGGTGGTTCCTCGGACAGATGACTAGGGTCCCACTCAAACTCTACATTGAGGAGCCTCTTGTAGTGCTCAAACCACGCCTGTTGCTTAGCTTGTTCGTTCAAGGACATTTCCCCAGCATCGTTCATCACTGGCTTGTCACCCACAACATCCACATTCTCTCTCCTCATCTGGTTGGCAAGTTGGAAGACTTCTGAGGACTTGGGGTCAATGTTTTCGTAGACTGCCTTGTCTGCATCTTGTCTTGCATGGTGCACTGTGCGTCTTGCTTCACTCTTGGCTTCCAAGTAGGCATCCTTCGTTCCCTTGCCGGCCTTCCATGCTTTAAATGCCTGTCTCTTTCTCACTATGATCCCTTCAACCTCATCACTCCACCACCAAGTTTCACGTCGCCATCGGTGTGACCTTGTTGTGCCGCACACCTCCTCAGTTGTCTTCAGTAAACCTGTCTTCAGCTTGGTCCAGACTTCCTCAGCTGTGGAGTCTTCACTTTCAGATGAAAGCATGTGATCTCTGAAGACATCTTGGAAGCGGCTGCGTGTTTCTGGATCCTTTAGTTTCCACACTTTCAGACGAGGAGAGAACCTGCGTTTCTTCTTTGATGGCGTGGCCAACCGTATGTCACATACCAGGAGCTGGTGCTGCATAGCACATTCCTCCCCTGGTATCACCTTTACATCTGTCACACGCCTGCGCATTGTCCTCCTGAACAGGATGTAGTCAATCTGTGTTGCTGCATTACCCGACTTGTATGTGATGAGGTGGCTGTCCCGTTTCTTGAAAAAAGTGTTGCCTACAAGAAAGTTATGCGCTAGAGCATACTCCAGGATTCTCTCTCCCTCAGTGTCAGGGTCCGGTCTGCCATACCCGAAACCTCCATGGACCTCCCCAAAGCCTGTACCGGTACTGCCAACATGACCATTCCAATCACCACAAGGGATCAGGAGCTCCGATGCTGGAATCTTTGCAGTCACAGCATTAAGTTGATCGTAAAAGAGGTCCTTTTCTGCATCACTAAGTCCACTCTGTGGGGCATACACAGACATGAGGGTAAGCACACTTTGACCTATAATCAGCTTCACAAGAATGATCCTATCAGACACTCTCTGTACTTCAAACACCTTCTCTATCAAGTCTTCCGCCATTAACACTCCTACTCCAGCCGTGCCTTTGTTGTTACCTGACCAAAACAGCTTGTACCTGGTATCTTTGCCTTTGATGGTACGGATGCTTCCTCCTCGGTATCTGGTCTCCTGTAGACAACAGACATCTACTCGTCTGCGAGATAGCATCTCCACCACCTCGCATACTCTTCCTCTCAGGGTGTTCACGTTAAGTGAGCCAACCCTGAATCTCTTAAGGTGCTTGCGGGATAGCGACCCTGCCCCCCGCACCTGAGAGGGGGCCAAGCCGGAGGCGCCACTGACAGATCTCTGATGTCTGCCAGCATCGCCTAACGTACTCTGTGTTGTGTGTTCTACCATAATTTGCGACTGTTTGTTTTTTCATCAGGAGCGCTCGTCTTGCCTAGCTTGTCATCCTGAACTCAGACATTGACGTAGTCTGAGATGCAGAAGCACGCCGTTCCCGCACTCGGGCAGTGCGCCTTGCTGTTGTCCTAAGGAAGAATCCTCCACCAAGCCGCCATAAACTACAGCACCAGGTCACCGGTCTGTAGGTGACTGCCGTGTAGCTCTACCTCCCAGGCTGAGGCAGCCCTGTAACCCTGTGGGTGGGAGGTAGTTTAGATTCGTGCCCAGGAGTGCTATGTAACCCAATAGCGGGGGTCTGTTCATGGGCAACAGGGCATGTCCACACGCCGGTGGGCCTGGTATGCCGCATGTCTAGCGTCAGACCTACTCCGAGTCCCCGCAGTATTAGCTTGAGGCCGCAGGGTGCTCAATTGACATGTGTCACCACGAGGAGGAACTGCATGGGGCTTGCCTATAGAGAGGCTGTGTACTGGCAGAGGAAGACTTACGCACTCGGCTTCCCTATTCGCCCACAGGCTAGCCAGCGGCAGAGGCTGAAAGCGGAAGGTGACAGGCACACAGCACACCACACTAGACGCATCAATAGACCATTAGACACACCAGGGTTGACTAAAATTATCATAAATCCTAATCTATAACAATCGAAACAATTTCTAAATGTAACGAAATCCATTACAGAATGTCCCCCAAACATTGTCAGAAAAAAACCTGGTTCCCCATAACAGATTCCTCTGAAAACCGAACTCATCCAAATCTTATTCAAGACAATTCTTAAAGCAAATTTGAGAAAAATAGCTACATTGTTCCACCATCCATATTTCATTATAACTATTTTGTCAATGAATATTCAGTAGGTATTGAAATTTGGACTAAATATAATATAGTGAAACGCTGGTCAAGCTTGTGGAACATTTTTTCATGAAATGATATAGGAAATAAAATATAGCAGATCCACTATAAAGTGACCATTTAACCCTTTACTGCTTAAATATGCCTTTCTATGCCTTTACTCCCTATATAAGCCTTTCTATGCCTTTACTCCCTATATATGCCTTTCTATGCCTTTACTCCCTAAATACGCCTTTCTATGCCTTTACAAACAGAGCAGACCCAGATCAGATGGCTACTATAGGAGCAGTCTAATCAGCGTCTACTCTATTTACTTACGGAAATTTATAGATCTGATTATGCGGTTTCCACAACAGTGAGAAAATCCCATGTCCATGTTCATTAGGACAATAATGATGGCATTATTTATTACATAAATATTGATGGAGTTAAGTGTTACCGGTAATCAGGAATAAATCAGAATGGTTTATGGAGGAATTCAGGTGTGTGCATAATGTAAATGTCTCACCATTCAAACTTTTCTGTCGTTTTTCTGAGAATCACGTTGAAGAAGAGATTCAGTGTTATGCAACTGACCCAGAGAAGTACTGCCCAGTCTGAAACATAACATGGACAGATTTATATCATAAGGCACAGTCAAAGGGATTAATTGTCTACTGCCCAATGGTTGGACACATCATTATTATACTTTAACCCTTTCCCTGCTCTATGTTTATTCAAAATTTCAATACCTACTGAATATTCATGGACAAAATAGTTATAATGAAATATCAAAGATGGAACATTGTAGTCATTTTAGAAAGCAAAGAAACAGATCTATCAAATTTTGTTAGCAAACAGAGCAGACCCTGATCAGATGGCTCCTCTAGGAGCCGTCTGATCTGGGTCTACTCTGTTTGCAAATGCGTGAAAACACGTTTATATGAGGGAAAGGGTTAACACTTTCCCTGTTTGAATATTCGTGTAAGAAATAATGACATCATGAATATTTATGAGCTGAATTTCTTACAATGGTATATATACATGTACACAGTAGTTTTTGATATTGGTAAAAAATGTACTGTAGAGTCCAATATATTATAATATCATAAGTAAAGAGAAGACCCTAATCAGACTGCTCCTACAGGAGCCACCTGATCTGGGTCTACTCTGTTTGCAGAGGCATGTAAAAGCCTTTATATGAAGGGTTAAGAAGCAGCACATTTGTTTTAATAACTGATATCTACTCAATAATTAACTTTTAAATAACTCTCTGCAGCCGATTTATGATAACCAGTTTCGATACAGAAAAGATAAGATGTCAATCAACTTTGAAACTTGTAACAGATGATACTTTTTGTAGAGGACAATTACTTAGCATTCTTGAAGGAGTTCATCTTGTTGGTGATCCAATTTGAATAGAAACATTTTCTTCTAACAAAACACAAATAAATAAATACTTTTATTGACAGTTTCGACCACTTTCCTCTATGGCCATATTCAGAATTGCTGAACTGCGGTCAAGTCACGGTCGACAATCTCAAAGTCACAAAGACTGAAGGAAATCATCAGGATCGTTGACCGTGACCTGACTGCAGTTCAGCAGTTCTGAAGATGGCCACAGAGGAAAGTGGTCAAAACCGTCGATAAAGGTACGTGAAAATTCATTTATTTGGGTGGTGTTGGAAGAAAATATTTCTATTTAAATTACTTAGCATGTAAAGTTAACCCATTCCCTCATAATGACGCATTTTGACGCCTCTGTAAAAGTTACTTTTTGAAACCACTGTGATAAATAGAGCATTTGCTCCACTGGAGCAAATGCTCTATTTATCACAATTGTTTCAAAACTTCGCACTTCTAAAATTTACCGTTTTGCTAATAAATGCTCCATTTTAGTAGACTGATTCATAGATTTTAGCCTATGAGTTAATCTTTACTTGATACGGTTGAACTTCGCTGTCTCGAACTTCAAGGGATTATACAAATTAGTTCGAGTTATCTGATTGCTGATATGGACACCTTTTCAAGTTCACAGCTTAATGCATGTCTAAAGTAATGCTGAAAGCTCCTGTAGGAGCTTTCAACATTACTTTTGACCTGCATTAAGCCGTTACATGTGTTTCTAGATATGCGTAGTGATACATTTTAGAGATATTCTGTTTTGTAAGTTTTGGAAGGACCGAACTTTTAGTTCGAGTCATACTGAAGTTCGAGTTATCAGAGTTCGAGATATCGAAGTTCAACTGTAATCTGAGCCCTGGCAATACTGTACATTGCATTATAACTCACCAAAGAAAGACATCCAGAAAGCCTGGAACTCACAGAGGGGTCCATCTGGGTGCAAGTCTCCCTGTAAATAATAATAAAAATTCAAAGCACACTGGAATGGGTCATTGCATTGGCTAACTCGTGTCCTGCAAAGTGCAACTCGTCTGGCATTTTAAACAATCTTGGAGCCCGATGATCTCATCAGGATACGTACTGTTTATCATTAACATTATAATTATATTACTCTTTCAATCGCTCTCTCAATCACTTTCTCATTCATTTTATCATTCACTCTCTGTCACTTTCTCTCTCATTCGCTCTCCCTCACCCTCTCAACCACTTTATATCCCTTTCACTCCTTCACTCACTCCCTCACTCTATCACTCCTTCACTCACTCCCTCACTCTATCACTTACCATGAGGTAGGTTATGCAGTTGTTGAGGGCTGCAATACTCAGGTATAGAATCATCCTCTGAAAAACACAAGCAAGCAAAACACTGTTGAAATCAATTAGACATGATCATATGCTTACATTAACCAATCACCTTATGAATATTCATGTAAGAAACCATGACATAATGATTATTTATTACCTGAATTTCAATAACGGCGTATACACAGATGTTTTGTTATTGGTAGAAACTGTAGTCAGATCTATTATAATTTCATAAGCAAACAGGGCAGACTGATCAGACATCTCCTATATAGGAGCCGTCTGATCTGGGTTTACGCTGTTTGCAAAGGTGTGAAAAGATAACTAAGTGAATGAAAGGGTTAGTCATTTACCTCACGCATATTCATGTACTTCTGCATATTTATTTATTAACCCTTTCACAGTTTATTCAAAATTTCAATACCTGCTGAATATTCATGGACAAAATATTTAAAACGAAATATGGAAGATGTAGTCATTTTAGAAAGTAAAAAAACAGATATATCAAATTACATTAGCAAACAGGACATACCCTGATCAGATGACCATCTAATCTGGTTCTACTCTGTTTTCAAATATGTGAAAAGGTATTTATATGAGGGAAAGGGTGACCTGATAGAGATGTCTTTTGAACAATGCTTTCCAAAATCAAACAGCTCCGTCTGATCAGGGTCTGCTTTGTTTGCATATTGTAATAGATCTTATTCTACACAAAAGTGCCCTAACTCATAATGTAATTAAAACATTCAACTCTTAACCCTTTCTGATATAGATGGATGGAAAGATGGATACATGGATGCATAGATGGATTGACAACCCCAAAACTACAGCCTGTGATACTGATGAATTACATATTGGCTATTGTGCTTCCCATCTGGATCATAGCAGTTTGCAAAAGTATCATGAATCTGCCTACAGTGTGAAAGGAGCTGAGAAATATATTTGGAAAATGTTTAACCCACCCACACATACACACTGCGACATATTGTCATATTTCTGTACATGAGAACTCGACTGTACAAGATGTGTGACAGACAGACAGACAAACAACTCTAACAATAACAATATGTAAAGGTAAACAAGGGCATGTTGTATTGCTATGCAAGACAGGAGTCCCCCACGGGACTGAAAAAACACCTCCACTCTCCCCACCCACCCACACATGGTGTGGTTGACCATGGTATATACATGACCACCTGAATGGTATTAGTACCTACTTTCATACTTTGAATCCGTAAATAAAAAGTTATTGTCTCGACAAGAAAATATGAAAAAGGGGAGTAACTCCAAAAATATTGATGCTAGAGTTATTGACCTTGAGCATGACACTACACCTCATCATGCTTGTTCCATATGAGAAGTTTCAAATCAATTGAACCAGTACATAAAGAGTTATTAACTGGACAAGAAAATATGAAAAGGGGAATAACTCCAAAAATATAGATGCTAGAGTTAAGGCCATTGTGTATGAGACTACCCCTCATCATGCTTGTTCCATATGTGAAGTTTCAAATCAATTGAACCAGTAGATAAAGAGTTATTGTCCGGTCAAAAAATATGAAAAAGGGGAATAACTCTAAAAATATTGATGCTAGAGTTATGGCCCTTGTGCATGACACTACTCCTCATCATGCTTCTTCAATGTGTGAAGTTATAATGAATTTGGCCTAACTTTGTAGGAGACATGGCCCAGACACGAAGCGTGACAGACGGACTGACAAGAAAATATGAAAAAGGGCAAGAACGCCAAAAATATCGATGTTAGAGTTATGGCCCTTGTGCATGACACTACCCCTCATCATGATTGTTCCATATGTGAAGTTTCAAATCAATTGAACCAGTAGATAAAGAGTTATTGTCCGGACAAAAAAATATGTAAAAGGGGAATAACTCCAAAAATATTGATGCTAGAGTTATGGCCCTTGTGCATGACACTAGCCCTCATCATGCTTCTTCAATGTGTGAAGTTATAATGAATTTGGCATAACTTTGTAGGAGATATGGCCCAGACAAGAAGCGTGACAGACGGACAGACAGACGGACGGACGGAATCGAGGAAACCTATAGTCCCCCAACTGGTAACCGGTGGGAGACTAATAACAAAAAATGTTCCTACCATAGTAATGGACTTGATGAATGATACTTCTCCACATTATGCGCTTTCCACACCACATTTTTCAAGAACAAAAATGATAACAGCTAATAACTCCAAAAATATTGATACCAGAGTTATGGCCCATGTGCATCACAATTCCTCTCATAATGCTCTTTCCATATATGAAGTTTCAATCAACTGAAATCAGGCATATTGAAGTTATTGTCTGGACAAGAAGTGTGACGGACATACAGACAGACAGACAGACAAACAGACAATTCACACAAAAACAATATGTCTCCCCCATATAAGGGAGGGGGGGGGGGGGGGGGGGGGGGGAAGGACATAATAATACCGGTAATGCCAATCATTATTATATTCTCCCTGAAAAATTATATGAAGGGACAATAGGTTTTTTCAAAATACATGTGGTAGCTTAATGCAGACTGAAAGCAATGTAGAAAGCTCCCCTAGTAACTCCTTTCAAGACAATTAACATCCTGGGAGCTTTTATTAGATATAATATGGTATGTTCAAAAATTAACCCATTCCCTCATAGACTATTTTTAGATCCAACCTCTTCGAATAAATCTACCGGAGAGGAGCATTTACTTGCAAAAAGGTAAGTTTTAGATTTATGTAGTTTTGAAAACATTGTGATAAATAAAGCATTTGCTCCTATGGCGCTCCTATGCTCTATATATCACAGAGGTTTAAAAAGATTTTACAGAGGCGTCAAAAGGCATCAATATGAGGAAATGGGTCAAAAGATGTCAATATGAGGGAATGGGTTAACAATACTGATACTTATGGTCTACTTACCTGTGAAAATGCCACATATTTCCTGAACAGCCAGATCACAAAAATCATGAACACACTGAAAAAAAGATAAAGTACAGTAAAAAACTCTCTATAACGGCCACTTAATTACATCAAGTATTTTGTGTTAAAGGCAGGTGGCTGCTTAAAGCAAGGTGAAAGTAAAACAGAATGCTCCTATAGGAGCGTTCTGTTTTACTTTCACCTTGCTTTAAGCAACCACCTGCCCTAAATACCACCTAATTAGCACAATTAAGTGGTCGTTATAGAGAGGTTGTACTGTATTGACATTTATCACATCACACTTATTATGATAATGTTTAACCCTCTCCCTGTTGAATATTCATGCAAGAAATAATGACATTACAAATAATTATTAGCTGATTTTTATAATGGCATACACGGTTGTACACAAGAAGTTTTGGTATTGGTAAAAATTGTAGTGCTATCTATTTTAATTACCCAGGCAAAACAGATCAGATCCTGATAAGATGGCCCCTAGAAGAGCCATCTGATCTAGGTATACATGTACTATGTTTGCAAACAAGTGAAATATGAAGGAGAATGTTAATGAAGATAAAATAATTCTAAGAAGAATGTCACATAACATCTTGAACAGTCTCCTTAACCATTTCCTTCATATAAATGTGTTTTTAACACATTTGCAAACAGAATAGACCCAGATCAGATGGCTCAGAGTCTGCTCTGTTTGCTAATTCAATTTGAAAGATCTGTTTCTTTATTTTCTAAAATGGCTACAATGTTCCACTTTCCATATAAGTTTCATTTTAACTATTTTGTCCATGAATATTCAGTAGGTATTGAAATTTTGAATAAACATAGAACATAAATAGTATTTATTAAATTATCTATTTAATAATTTCTGTGCCTTTGCAAAAACAGACTAGACCCAGATTAGATAGCTCCTATAGAAACCATCTGATCAGGGTCTGCATGCTCTGTTTGCTTATGATACAATTGCTGTCATGGCCAAAAATTCCTGTTCCCATATGCTTTTATAGAAATTAATCTAATTAATATTCATGATGTCATTGTTTTCTTACGTGAGTATTCATGACATAACGGGTTAATGCCAGATTAGCCCCGTTGCTTGATGCATATTCATGTACAAATTTATGACTTTGTGAATATTAATTTGCTGATTCTTTATAAAAGCTTAAGAAAACATGACATGTTTGCCATGGCAGAAACTGTAGAATTTCATAAGCAAACTGAGCAGATGCTAGCAGGAGCTATCTGATTTAGTTCTATCTTGCAAAAGCATGAATATAAGTACATTATCAAGTACATGTTTACCCCTTTACTTCATAAATACTCCTTTCTATGCCTTTGCAAACAGTGTAGACCCTGATCAGACAGCTCCTATAGGAGCTGTCTGATCAGGGTCTGCTCTGTTTGCTTATGATATAATATAGATATGATTCTGCAGTTTTTACCATAGCAAAAACTTCCTGTGTTTATATGCACCAGCCCTAGGGATTCGCCCTTTTTTCCTGCATACGAGGGGTGTTCCAAAAATAATGTCACTTGCATCGGTGCTCATATAGCGGAAGTGCTTTTGTTCATTTTAATTTGCTCTGCCCTTCAAAATACTCTCCGCCAGCCAGAATACACCTTTTTAGCCGGTAAATCCATTTTTGGAAGCATTTTTCATACTCTTCAATGGGGACACCCATCAGACACTGATAAACAGCAGATCCAAGGGCATTTCTCGAATTGTATCTCCTTCCAGATAAATGATATTTAAGTTTTGGAAAGAGAAAATAGTCGCAGGGGGCCAAGTCTGGCGAATACGGAGGGTGCGGAAGGACAGTAACCTTCTCTGACTCCAAAAAGTCAGTCACAATACGTGCCTTGTGAGCGGGTGCATTATCATGCAAAAGTCGGACATACTTAAGTCCTGTTTTGGGGCGGCTACTTTTGTAGTAGTTCTTCAATTTTCTCAGAACAACGTTTTTATAGAACTTGCCTGTGACCGTTCTGCCTTTTGGCACCGGGATTTGAATAGCTGGACCCTTATTAGTGAAAAAAATAGCATACAAAACCTTCTTTACCGTTCGTATTCGTTTGGCAATACTTGGGCGTCTGGCATTTTTAGTGGCCCATATTCGGTTGGAAACCTTCCGCTTTGGTTCAAAATAATACACCCAGGTCTCATCACCAGTGACTATATTATCAAAAGCCTTTTTACTATATTTTGGGTACATTTTGAGAAGTTTTTTTGCCATTGTTACACGCGTCTTCTTTTGCTCATCCGTTAACAAATGGGGTATCCATCTTGCATTTATCTTTCTAACTTTTAGGTGTTTCTTCAAAATTGCATGAACTCTTGCTAACGACAAGTTTGTCATTTGAGCCAATTGTCTTACGGTGAATCGAGCATCAGTTTTGAGGATATTTCGGATTTTTTCTATGTTACCTTTGGTCGTAGTTGTTGCAGGACGACCTGGGCGAGCAGCATCTTTCAGTTGCTGCTGCCCAGCACTAAATTTAGCTACCCACCTACAAACAGTCCTGTGGGACATTTGGCCCTCCCCATAAATGTCACACACCTCGCGGTGAATATCTACAGCCTTTATGCCGAGTAATGACCTACCTTTTATATAGGCCCTAATTTCAAGAACATTTTCAGCTCGTTTTCCTGTCATTTTGTGTATAGTCTAACGAATAGGCTATGAAACGATGTACACTGTACAGAGGCAAGTGAACGTGTGGACGAGATATTTACCTGTGTCACGAGCCAGTGATCACTCAATCGACACGAGGTGGTTTTGTGCATGAATTGCACGATTTCCGCGAAATAAAGCACAGATGACATTATTTATGGAACACCCCTCGTATAAACACCTTTTCAGGCACTTGCATTAACAGAGTAGAGAACAGACAGTCCCTATAGGAGCTGTCTGATCAGGGTCTGCTCTGTTTACTTATGACTCTGCTTTCTACTAATAGGTAAAAACAATCCTGTATACATTTGCCACTATGAGAATTCAGCTATGACATCATGAAATCTTGAACAGGGAAAGGGTTAACTCTTTCCCTCATATAAACGTGTTTTCACGCATTTGCAAACAGAGTAGACCCAGATCAGATGGCTCCTAGAGGAGTCGTCTGATCAGGGTCTACTCTGTTTGTTAATAGAATTTCAAAGATCTGTGTCTTTACTTTCTAAAATGGCTACAATTTTCCATCTTCCATATTTCGTTATAATCATTTTATCTATGAATATTCAGTAGGTATTGAAATTTGTAATAACAAGAGCACCGCGAGACGGGGCAATATACGCCCGAAGGCTGTTCTATTTACACAATGTGTGAACCTTCAGAAGTTGCGCATATGAGGTCTATTAGGGCTAAGGCAATAGCAAGGAGAGTAAAACTGCTTATTGTAATAGTAATCTTTTATTTGTCTTTGGGCCTACTGAAAGCTGAAAAAGGAGCATTTATTTTGAAAAAAAAGTAGCAGGTAAAAGGAATAACAAAGAAACATTTTCTTTACAACAAATAATTAGAAGAGAGCCCACAGTTTGAAGAAATTATGTTGAAAAATAAAGGAGGAGTGAAATTGCTACCCGAAACTATCAAAGGGCAATAACTCCAGAATGAACAAGTTTGAAATAAGTGAATAAATATCCAAGATATGAGCATGGTAAGAACAGTGTACATAGCAATCATTTTCAGACTTTCAGACTTTTTTGAACTTTGGAAAAAAAGTCGAGAAAGTTTAAACCGAACGTGACATAAGTGCGTTTAACCTTTCACCTTCAAATATGACTGACCTTAAAGGTAATGATGTAGGTCTAGTTAGCTACAGCCAGGACACAAAATTTGCTAACGCTCTATTTGTGACCTTGACCTTGAAAGTTCACAATTGGGTTTTGTATGCAACACACCTTCAAGTGATAATGAAGCCCTATTTGTGACCTTGACCTTGAAAGTTCACAATTGGGTTTTGTACGCGACACACCTTCAAGTGATACTGAACATATGTGTGAAAGAATTTTGAAAATCGGAGAAAAAATGAGTAAGTTATAGCCAGGACACGAATTTGCTAACGGACGGACAGAATTGCTAACGCCCTATTTGTGACCTTGACCTTGAAAGTTCACCATTGGGTTTTGTACGCGACACACCTTCAAGTGATACTGAACATATGTGTGAAAGAATTTTGAAAATTGGTGAAAAGATGAGTAAGTTTTACCAAGGACACGAAAATTGCTAACGCCCTATTTGTGACCTTGACCTTGAAAGTTCACAATTGGGTTTTGTACGCGACACACCTTCAAGTGATACTGAACATTTGTGTGAAAGAATTTTGAAAATCGGAGAAAAAATGAGTAAGTTATAGCCAGGACACGAATTTGCTAACGGACGGACGGACAGAATTGCTAACGCCCTATTTGTGACCTTGACCTTGAAAGTTCACCATTGGGTTTTGTACGCGACACACCTTCAAGTGATACTGAACATACGTGTGAAAGAATTTTGAAAATTGGTGAAAAGATGAGTAAGTTTTAGCAAGGACACGAAAATTGCTAACGCCCTATTTGTGACCTTGACCTTGAAAGTTCACAATTGGGTTTTGTACGCGACACACCTTCAAGTGATGGAGACCATAACATAATACGACCCTTCGGGCGTATAAAAATGGAACAGGGAAAGGGTTAAGTCTTGAACAGGGAAAGGGTTAACTAATTCTGATAACTTGTCTAATGGTACAAACAACCCTAGACTGCAAAATGTTTGAGTTCTCATATGGAGGACGACCAACGCCAAAATTGCATCATGCTTTGTGGCATTTCAATTTGCTTCATGTTAAATGCATTATGCTAAATTATTTTTGCATGTCACGATGTGCTTTCTTCTTTATTTGAAGTTTCTTCCTCGATCCGACATTTGACCTTCTGTAAACTTGTTTATTGATTATAATAACGTCAAATAATGTGTTTCATTGTTTAAACTTCTTTGGAGCATATTCTTTGTGCTATTTGCTTAGCGCTTGGTGCTTGGTGCTTGATGCGTGGTTCGTTGTTCCATCTTCGCCCCGGTCTTTGTCGTACTCTAGTCAGCTCGGACTAAAATGCTGAAGTGATTTGCCGAATACATAGGTAAAGAAGGAAAACGCTATGAAGACATAGAAATAGAAGGATTTAAAAAAACACACAAAAAATAGAAGGGTTACTGATCCATTACATTAGAGAGAGAGAGTGTGTGTGTGGGGGGGGGGGGGTATTTACTGCTGGGAGAATAATAATAATAACAAGAGGGTCTGAAAGGCCCTGACATCGCTCACCAGACAATCAGAGGATAAGATTTTCAAAGTTTTCACTATGTGTTTCTATAGAAAACTAGTCGGTCCTGGGGTGAACCAATTTTGACACAAGGGGCATAATTTATGTAACTTTTGTAGAGGACCATAAGTGAAGAAAATTTAAGAAAATGTAAATGAAATTTAAACATATAACAATGTAGATCTAAATAAGGGCATGCACAAAAGTATGTATACCCTCTCCCTGGGCAAATTGGTTGAATTTCAGAAAGAATATATTAATCTATATCGTTAATAACTCAAAGTTTCATCAGGTTCAATTAGTTTACTCTCTATTTGCATTTTTAAAAAATTGAAGCAGAGATCATTTTAGATTAACTAGTATTGAGCAAAAATATTTTCTCGTATTTATAATAATTACAGCGTGAGTAAATGACGTCACAAATATGTGATTTTAATAGCGCGTGCATTCATCCACCTGAATCGGTGTCAGATGTCATTTATGCATTTCATTTTTTTATGTGCAATACTTTATATATTATAGCTTTATATTAACTATTTGGATGCTAGTGGCAAATCAAATCTATGATAACAGATTGGATCCAGATTAGACGCCATTTTACTCGGAGTTTTATCAGGATCCAAATGCGTGTCCATAAAGAATAAATCTACAAATTGAAGCAGACAACATTTATTAATTATCCAGACGCAACATTACTGAACTTCTGAACATTTATTTCTTGTGTATATAGATCTGTGTTTTATTCATGGACAAAATAGTTATAATGAAATATGGAAGGTGGGACAGTGTAGCCATTTTAGAAAGTAAAGAAACATCTTTCAAATTATATTGACGAACGGAGCGGACCCTGATCAGACAGCTGCTATAGGAGCCATCTGATATGGGTCTGTTGTGTTTGCAAATGTGTGAAAAGATGTTAACATGAGAGAAAGGGTTAGTAAACATATTATAAGTATATTGTACACAAAATGAAAATAATGTAATGTAATGTATTTCTCAAACCCAATATAATTCTAATAAAAATATGCTATTTTATGATATATTAGACATGTTTATATTTATACATGTAATCTTAGCCCTTTCCCTGTTCTATATTTAGTCCCGATTCCAATACCAATACAGACTATTTATAGACCAAAAATTATAATGAAAATATGGAAGGTGGAACATTGAAGTCATTCAGAAATTCTAAATATATCCTGATCAGACGGTCCGTACATGATCCACGCGTGGTCTATCACACATCGGCGATCAGGGTACTATACACAGTTGACCCTTTACTCAATGAATATTCATGTGAAAAATAATGACAATGAAATAGCATATGGACACGTGAATTTTATCAGGGCAAACTATGCAGAATGATATCTTTGACAGACCATCAGCAAACAAGACAGACCCTGATCAGACGGAAATAAAAAAGCAACAAATAAAATTGCACCAAAGGCAACATCTTTTTTAAATAATTAATCCCCCCCATACACACACGTCCGAATAATGTTCTTTTTTTTCGCTCAAAACAACATTTAAAAACCAAACCAAACATTTAATTCGATCTACGTTGAATCCATCCTCAGTACTTTCAGTAGTTTGATTATCTGGTTTTACATGCAGCGCCACCTATATGGCGAGTTCGGCTGAAGTGCATTATGCCTTCGGCGTTCGGCTTTATGCTTGTTGCTATGGGCTTACCGCATTGGGTCATGTGTCATTGAAGAAACTTCAATGAAAGAAGGACTCCCATCTTGACATGCAATAATCGTTTAGCAAACTGTTCAACACCACAATGCAGGATGCATTTATCATGAAGCAAACTGAAATGCCACAATGCATGATGCAATTACAATGAAGCAAACTGAAATGCCACAAAGCATGATGCAATTTTGGCGTTGATCGTCCTCCATATTCTCAAGCCAGACTATATTATGTAACCACAAAATACAAAATGAATCACACAGTAATTCTGCTTTTAAATTACTGAATGGGTATAGTTCTATGGTTATAACAGCTGCTACATTTTGGTGCTATCATACATGCAGTGCTGTAGATAAGGCAGTGTCAATGATCTAGCAAGGTCTCGTATTTCTCACACAGACCCTATCTTGCTGCAACTCATTAGAATTGACTCTCTGAGGAAATTCTAATGAGTTGAGGCAAAAATAGATTTTGTCAGAGAAATATAAGAGGTATTTCAATCTTATTTTTCTAAATATGATTTTTATTCACAGCCCTGTACATGTATAATTATGTTTCAAATTTGTCTTGGGACTTAAATGCAATGCACCATTCCTACAAGTCCATACCATTGCTTGTCACTGACATAAATTATTTCATAAATCAATGTTTTGCTATTACATTCAGCAACAGATACACATATAATGTGTGTGTATCATACAAATGCATAATCAAGTTCTAAAATCGTCATTTTTCCACCAAACCCCTCATTAGAATCGTCTTGAAGGCATAGGGTTTGGTGGAGAAATAAAGAAGTTATTCTTTAAAATGTTTTAATTTATGCATCTTATCTGAAAAGGCCAGAAATCAACAAAATAAGAGAAGCAAGTTTCCTTACCATCCAATAAGGGATATCGTTGCAAACACTCTTCGCACATTGATAATGATAGTCTGAAAGAAACCAACACACAGCATAATTATGTGAAAACAATTTGTTTTATTCCTATACAGTACAATTCCTCAAAACCAGACATTCAATTTAATATAATATCGGTCTTGGAGACAGGTGGCAGCTTAATGCAGGGTGAAAGTCATGCAGAAGCTCCTCTAGGTAAAAGTACCTAAATTCTTCTCTTCTACAATTCCGGTTTAGTTTGGCTGCACCTGTTGAATATTCATGTAAGAGTTAACCCTTTCCTCCATAAATACACACTTCTATGCCTTTGCAAACAGAGAAGACCCAGATCAGATGGCTCCTATAGGATCAGGGTCTGTTCTCTTTGCTTATGGAATAATATAGATCAGATTCTATCGTTTCCACTTTGGCATAACATGTCATGTGCTAATATACAATTTTAAGAATTAATCTAATTGATATTCATGATGTCATCATTTCTTATATGAATATTCATGGAGTAAAACAATTTTAACCCTATCCCTCATATAATATGCCTTATCATGCCTTTGCAATCAGAGTAGAGTCAGATTAGGCATTGTTTGATCAGGGTTCGCTTGTGGTATGTCAGAAATTCCAACAAGTAACCAGGTCACACTAAGTCTTACAATTACATATTTATTAACTCTTTACTCCATGAATATTCATATAAGAAATAATGCCACCAACATTAATTAGATTCACTTTTATGACATATGAATACAGGGAATTTTGCCCATGACAGAACTATAGAAGCAGCAGTCATATCTATGCAAACACATAACCATAAGCATTTAGACCTTCTGGATCCAAACTGTAACTTGGTAAATTAAAACCCTAGTTCTCAATAAATGCACTCATCATTAATTATTTAAGAAGTTAGAACCCAGCTGTTACTGATAATTCAATGTCCCAGTCTCATTAAACTAAGCCTCTGCACACAGCAAATAAGTCACTGAAAGTCTGTAGTAAACTAAGAATACATTAACTTTGATCTAAATTACTTTCGGTTCACAACTTGTGATAACTTAGAGCACTCAGCTATATTAGTTTAACCCTTTCTCTGTTCTATTTTTATTCAAAATTTCAACACTTGCTGAACATTCATGGACAAAATTATAAGTTACCATAAAATATTGAAGGTGGAACATTTTAACCATTTTAGAAACTAAAGAACAGACCTATCAATTCCACTAGCAAACAGAGAAGACCCTGATCAGATGGCTCCTATTGGTATAAGTTCTATCTACAGTGAAGATAGTAAATTGTACAGTGTATTCCATCTAAACTGAACACTGTACTGCTAAAATGGAAGTACATGTAATTCCTGACATATAATAAAGATCTGATTCTATAGTTTCTGCCTGAACCAAAATGTCCTTTGTTCATAATCATGCCATTATAAAAAATAACCTAATTAATATTCATGTTATTATTTCTTACATGCATATGCAACAGGGAAATGGTTAATCACATATTTCAACAGATACATCAGGTATGTACATTGTATAAAATTCAGGATCACAGACATGCAGGAATGAGTTGAGACTGATTGGATAAATAAGAAATATAACTCTCTCTCAGGTCGTCCGCAGATTGACACGCCGCCAACACTGCCAATCAATTCTGTCCTTCATACACATGGTCAATTCTTTCCTCATTAGTACATTAACCATGGTTGTGGTAGGCTGCCCTAGTTTCCGTCGCCCATGAGTTGGGTTCCACATGACTACCTTACTTGCCGGTAGTTCAGGATGCTAGAAACAGTGGCCTGCTAAACCCAATTCTGCAATGAGCACTTTTATCCATGACACTTGTGATCCCCAGCTACAGGTCCTCGTTCCTGATATGTTGGCTTTGGTCAATGTTGAGAACTTGTCTCAGCATCCTGGTATATCAATCATCAAGGGATCTCTGAAGATCAGAGGTAATTGTCCGGCACTCAGATATGTAGAGTAAAACAGACTCAACAGTTGCAAAGAAGAAGCCAAGCTTTGTTTCTCTTGACATCTTTTAACTCCACATCATGTTCACTTCATTCAGGACTTTCCATGTTAGAGCTTTCCTGATCTTGACATCCTTTTTTGTGGTGTTCACCCATTTACCCATGTACTTGAAATCTGTGATTTCCTTCAGGGGTGATGCACCTATTGTGGTTAAGGAAGGGCGAGTTAACAATTAACCATTTAATACTCAACATGTATATATTAATTACGCTTGGGGAGATTGTTGGTCAGTCACATTATGAACAGCTATGCTTTCCTTGTTCTTCCCCTGGTTTCCATTTCCCACACATTTCTTGGGTCAACACTTTACTCCATAAATATGCCTTTCTATGCCTTTACAAACAATGTAAACCCAGATCGTAGGCTCCTGTTACAGCCATCTGATCAGGGTCTGCTCTGCTTGTTTATGAAATTTACCTATATGATTCTGTAGTTTCTGCCAAGGTAAAAAAATTCCTTTGTTCATAATGCCATTATGAAAAAACAATTAATATTCATATATTCATTATTTCTTCTTGGAGCGCAGAAGTCATGTAATGATCATGTTACAGTAGATCAACTGCATTTAAAGCATGATCTGTCCAATTAGGGATCCTGTGGTAAATCCCATTCATTTCTATATGAAACAATTTGCAAACATTGTGACTTCTTCACTAGTGATTCGAAACCAACTTTTGACAAAAAATCAATTTTTCCTATTTCACATAAAAAATACCCTAAAATATAATGGAACTTTATTTGCATGAACTTTAATTACAAGCAGATGTAGCCCTTATTATGCTGAACAAGTGTGTGAAGTTTGATTTTTTTTTATTAAGGATGTAAAGATGTTGAAACCAATACAAAATATCAAAGTTTCTGCACAGTGGCAACAAACTTAATTTTCCTTTGAAAGACAATTCATAGTAATGAACTTTCAAAACCTGCTTCACAATCCTTTTTCTCATGCACCAAAACAACTTTTGCAACTTTACTATGGATTGACAAATTGATATATTTTACAGAAACCCAGATAAGATGAGTAAATTAAAACATTTGTGTAGCCTGTTACAGATTGTGGTGAAACGGTTGATATGCTTTAGACTGTGGCTTGATACATGATCATTACATGTAGCTGCTCAGTCAGTAGAGTGTTGGCATGGTAAGCCAAAGGCCCTGGGTTCAAGTCCCAGTCGAGTCACAGTTTTTTCTACATATTACATTTGGCGCCAAATGTGAATAACCTGCAGGGTGATTCATATGAAAAAAGAATGAAATAATAAGAAACCTGTGAAGCGTTCTTTGAGTAAGAATTCAGAACAAGTTCTTGTGTAGTGTTTAGCCCCGTAGTGAGAGTGGTGAAACAGTTGATATGCTTTAGACTGTGTGGCTTGATAGTTCAGTCGGTTGAGTGTTGCAATGGTAAGCTAAAGGCCCTGGGGTCAAGTCCCAGTTTTAAAATCCCATAGGCCATAACCCCATTGCCAAATGTGACAAGGCGGACAAAACCCCATATGTTAACATAATTGGGTTATAAATCAACTTTTTTCTGAAGAAGAAACCCTCACTCAGAATATAATTTTCAAATTTAAAGTTACAATCTGCAAATAAAAACAGTAGTTAAAGCATCCTCAGTGGAGCGAATCTTCCTATACAGGAGACTATCATCTGCAAAAAGACATGAAGTTGATGTCACTTGGGAGTGGGAGGTTGTTAAAATCAGAAGTTATCCGGATGTGGGACCTGCTCGGTGCAAGCGCCGCCTATAAATTGAATTTTGGGAGATAGCTGACAAAAGACACACACTGGTATCATAAAAATTGTAAACTGACCATTTCGAAATAACAAAATAAAAAATAGCAATGATTCACCGATTGGCATGCAGCTTTATTAAGGCTTGCTTTCTAAAATATTTATATTATATTATCAAATATATTCAATAGTTCTCAAGTGATCATGCGATTAAAAAACACCATTTGAATATAGAATTTGACACCTCGCCACTGTATGCTGACCCAAAATTATTTGGAATACTTCAATCTTCATTGATTTCAGAGCCATTTCCTGGTGTCTGAAAATTAGTGTCATTTTTGTCGTCTGTGTCGTCATTATCTAGACTCCTCGATTATTATGCTCTTTTGAAACATCTGAGTACTTACACATCTGTTGGGGTGATCAGGAAATATGTAGCAGTCGGGTACATGTACTGAAGAATTTTGCAGTGTACTCGGAGTAGTATTCCCCGTCATTTTTCTGTTTACGTCTAAACTACTAATTTTACCTCCGCATTGAATATTCAATCTGGTACTCGATACATCGGTAGTGTCGAGCCAGGACGCTGGGAACCATTTATTCCTAGATTTCGTCCAAATGCTACTTCATACCCAATAGTTTCGCACCGGTCAAAATCACTTTCGGTACATCTTTGCGGTAAACATTAAAATGTCAGTACTGGCCATTATTTAGAAGAAAGATACATGTAGTAAATAAAAGAGAACGATTCAGTCAGTAAACACACCAAGAGAGGTTACGGGTAAAAACGGCGCAATTCCAAAACGGTCCAATACCAAAACGGCCCACTTCCAAAACGGCCCGGTTTGCCCGGGTCAAAACGGCCCAATTTTTAGGATATTTGATTTATATTTTGGAAGGGCTATATAAATATCATTGCTATTTGTGTGCGAAACGCCCCTTAAATTTAATGTTATAGTGTATTCATATTGTGTAAGACATGTGAAAGAACACGATTTCTTATATTTATAGTTGCGCAGAGACCTGACAAAATAAGCCATATTGACACTCAAACAGAGGCATCGTCTATATGATGTTGAAAAAGGTATGCGCTACATGACACAGTATAAACATGATTATATCTATTTATCTATGTAATTCAAACTCTCAAACAAATATTATTACTGGTATTTAAAGACAAGCGTTAGCAGGTTTGAAGTCATACAGAAAGCCCCTCTATGAGTTTTATGGATGACTCAGATCATCAGATCAGATTCTATAAACTTAAGTCTGGATTTAGAAGGTTTTTAGCTCACAAGAGCACAAAGTGCTCAGGGTGAGCTTTTGTGATCGCCTGATGTCCGGCGTCGTCCGTCGTCCCGTGCCAACAATGTGAACATTTAAAAATATTCTCCTCTGAATCTACAGGGTTCTCAGCTTTCATCTTTGGCACATAGCATCATCAGTAGGTCCTCTACAAAAGGTATATAAGTTATGCCCCTGGGGTAAAAATTGGCCCGCCCCAGGGTTGGCCAGTTTTCAATAGAAACATATAGTGAAATCTTTGAAAATCTTCTCCTCTGAAACTTGAAGGTTCTCAGCTTTCATATTTGGCAGATAGCATCATGTTCAGGTCCTCTACAAAAATTATATAAATCATGCCCCTTGGGTCAAAACTGATCCCGTCTCAGAGGTGGTCAGTTTCAAAAGAAACATATAGTGAAAACTTTGATAATCTTCTTCTCTGAAACTGGAAGATTCTCAGCTTTCATATTTGGCACATATCATCATATCCAGGTCCTCTACAAAAGTTATATCATTTATGCCACTGGGGTCAAACTTGGCCCCGCCCCATGGATGCCTTGTTTTCTATAGAAATATATATATAGTAAA
This sequence comes from Azorinus chamasolen, assembly GCA_963576725.1. Classification (NCBI taxonomy): domain Eukaryota; kingdom Metazoa; phylum Mollusca; class Bivalvia; order Cardiida; family Solecurtidae; genus Azorinus; species Azorinus chamasolen. The sequence continues at coordinate 637,292 of OY755251.1, read as the reverse complement.
ACTTTGAATATCTTCTCCTCTGAAACTGGAAGGTTCTCAGCTTTCATATTTGGCACATAACATCATAATTAGGTCCTCTACAAAAGTTATATAAATTATGTCCATGGGGTCAAACTTGGCCCCGCCCCAGGTGTGGCCGGTTTTCAGTAGTAACATATAGTGAAAACTTTGAAAATCTTCCCCTCTGAATCTATAGGGTGTTCTCAGCTTTGATATCCAAAAGTTACATAAATTGTGTCCTTTGGGTCAAAATTGGACCCCGCCCAAGGGCCGGCTAGTTTTCTTTAGAAGCATATAGTGAAAACTTTGAAAATATTCTCCTCTGATTGTCTGGTGATCGCTTGAGGGCCATTCTGACCCTCTTGTTTTTCAACAGATAGATACGTTTGATCAATCTGACAAATTATATGAATGGCGGCGGGGAAGGCAATATGATAGGCGTGATTCTTTCAGATTAAAACAAACCAAGTAACGAGAACATTGAGAGCAGTTCCATTGTCCCCTACTTGACCTACATGTGCTGATGATACAGCTCTGCTCGCGCACACAAAGGAAGAAATGCAACCCATGCAGGACATAGTTGACTTTAACACATAAAGGGACTTTGTAAAAATTAACTCTGGCAAATTAGAAATACTTTCTTTTAATGTTAAGCAACCGGTAAATACCACTTTAGATGGACAAGCAGTATCCAGAGTGACAGAACTCAAGCACCCTGGGGATCACCAGAAATGAGAAAAATGCAGTAGACCCAGGGGCAAGATTGAAAATGGCCCAAAAGACAATACATGTATACTCTCTTCTCTCGGTCCTGGGCTATACGCAAGACACAGCATGTCCCACATAGTGTCATATAAGCTTTGGATAATCTACGTATCTCCCAGATTCCTTTACGACATGGAGGTTCTGCAAATCTCCAAAGGGGCCCTGCAGAGACTTGAGAACTATCAGAGGAAATTCTTAAAACACGTACAAGGCTTACCAGAGAGATCAGCAACTACAGCAGTATATACTCTTATTGGTGGTGAACTTATAGAAGCTAAGAACTAGTCATCGACAGGAACTACCTATCCCTATTCATGAACACCCTTATATCACCAGGTTCAGTCGAATACATATTGCTGAGACAGCAACTTACCTTTCTCGCTTTTATTAAAAAAGCTGTTTGTTTTTGCAATCAGCTTTTCATTTCTTATCTGAATTTATATATGAAATATAATTAGCTTGTTTGTAGATCCCCAGATAGGGTGTATTTCGAGAACTAAAACCGTTATGCCTCAATCAAACCCTATGTTGTGACCACTCTTTAGAATCGTCACAAAGTGACGATTCTAAAGAGTGGTCACAACATAGGGTTTGATTGAGGCATATAGAAAATACGATGGAAAAAGTTGTTTCTGGAGCCGTGTTGTTTCGGAAACAGTGACATGCGTTGTTGTAAGGATGGAATCGTTATTGAGAGGGCCGTTGTAGGGAGGGAGCACTGTATTTGGGCTTCTTCCACAGGTACTCGCTTTAAGTCTTTGCAGATAGACCAGATCCAGATCGGACAGCTCTCGAATAGGCCGTCATGTCGCAATCTGATTTAGATTGCCCTTGAGTGCGTGCTAACCATAGCATAAGCTGCTCTAGTCAACTAAAGGGATTTAACTTTTCTGATCCTATACCACAAATTCAGTAAAATAACTAACTGTGATACTTTCATGCGATTGTACATATTGTAATATTTTTTTTACACATGCTCTATGTTATATTTTTCTGTGTGCATGTTCAAATTTACGTTATATTTGTGTTTTTACTCTTGTTTGTCGGAATAAAAGCCCAATTGGTAGGATTTAATCATATTGCTCCAATCGACAACAGCTTGTATATGTTTCAGGAACTTCTGCATCTATATTACGTGGAGTTCCACAAGGGTTTAGGCCCCCTATATTGTATCTCTTTGATAGCTCTTTTATTTCTCCACCAAACCCTATGTTGTGAACCACTCTTTAGAATCGTCTCGAAGAGACGATTCTAAAGAGTGGTTTACAACATAGGGTTTGGTGGAGAAATGGCGATTTTAGATTATCAATTGAATATAGGAGTCTTAATAGACAGCTGATCTTTTAATGCATAGTAAATGTAATGCAGAAAGCTTCGATGAGCTTTCTGCATTACTTTCGACCTGCATTAATCTTTCGACGCCAATTAAATTTTCACCTCCCAGTTTCTGCTTCAGATTTCAACATCGCGTTTCTTTCAGTTTCTTTCCAAAAAAATAATCAGTGTCAAACAATTTGGATTGTGAGAAGACGCTGATTATTTGGTTAAGCCCGGGTGTTCTTCTGTGCATACGTTGTTAGTTTGATTGTTGTTTTTCAAACTGCCAACGTTTCACAATGAGTGTTCATTTTTGTTCCTTCAATGTCCATTCCTCATTTTGTCTTCCTTTTCTAATATCTGTTTCCTCCTCATTCTCTCCCATTCACAACCCAGCTCGTTCATCTCCTTCTGGCTTCTTCTCGTTCTTCTCTTCCGTCTCATTATCATTCTTCTTGTTCTTCTTGTTCTCCTCCTTTTTCTTTTTCTTCTTCTTCTTCTTCTTCTTCTTCTTCTTCTTCTTCTTCTTCTTCTTCTTGTTGTTCTCTTCCTTCTTCTTCTTCTTCTTCTTGTTCTTGTTATTGTTCTTGTTGTTCTTCTTCTTGTTCTCCTTCTTCTTCTTCTTCTTCTTCTTCTTCTTCTTCTTCTTCTTCTTCTACTACTCCCTCTCTTCCTCTTCTTCTTCTAGCCTCTTCTTCTCCCTCCCTCTCCTCTCTCTCCCTCTGACCCTCTCTCCGTATCTTTCACCTCTCTATCTCTGACTCTATGTCTCTCTCTGTCTCTGTCTTTCTTACACATGTATACACACTCTCTCTCTATTTATCTTTGTCTGTCTCTCTGTCTGTCTCTCTGTATGTCTCTCTGTCTCTCTCCATCTCTCTCTCTCTGTCTCTGTCTCTGTGTGTGTGTCTCTCTCTCTCTCTGTCTCTGTCTCTCTGTCTCTGTCTCTGTCTGTCTCTCTCTGTCTCTCTCTCTCTCTCTCTCTCTCTCTCTCTCTCTCTCTCTCTCACTCGCTCCATTTTAGACAGATGACGTACAGATAGATAACTCTTTAAGTAATCCCGAGAAATCAATTTAGAGTTAACTCCCTTATATAGTACACTGTCAAATACATTTTTGTTGAATACATTTTATCCTCCCTTTCCTTTGCAGACAGAGTAGATCAAGATCAGAAGCTCATGCATTTGCTGTCTGGTCAAGGTCTGTTCCATTTTAGTGCTTATGGAACAATGTAGCTCTGATTATGAAGGTTTTTGTTTGTTTTCCTCAAACGTCCTTGGTTCATTTACACTGTCACGTTCAGTCATAAACTCTTTATTGCTAAAATGAATATTCATGAAGTAAAGCATTAAAAAGTGTGATCTAGAACATGTTGATGTTCCGAAAAGCTACATTCAATATCTTTGTTTTTGCACTACAACAAAGCCCCAATAGTTGGAACCCTAAAACAAGTATCATTTAACATCGGTCTTTAAGACAGGTGGCACCTTAAAGCAGGGTGAAAGTCAAGCAGAAAGTTCTTCTGGGATAGGAGCTTTCTGCGTGATTTTTTTAATGCATGAAGCAGCCACCTGACTAAAATTGCACCAAATTCTTCATTACTAAAATTTCGAAGTATGGAAATTTTAAAAACTACGGACCAATGTTTAAAGAGTTTTTAAACATTTGGATCGAGATTAGACGTGGTTAATCAGAATCAAAACTGTTTGACAATCTGATGCTATTTTTGAACAGAAATGGAAGGTTATGGAATGAATGAATTTGTAGAATTAAGCCGACAAGTTTTGCAGACGAAAGTTTCTTAGCTGCTCTGTTTGGTGTTGGAATGATATAAATATGATTCTACCATGGCCAAAAATCATATTTTCACGTCATTATGAAATATTTATCTAATTAGCATTCAGGGTGTCATTATTTCTGACATGAATATTCATGAAGTGAAAATATTAAAAGGATTAAAAACTGCATAAAAAACTCTCTACAAAGACCATCTACTACAGTGAAACCTCCTTACAACGATCACTCAAACGCAGTGAAACCTTTTTTCAACTACTACTCAACTACAGTAAAACTTTTTTACAAAACCACTCAACTACCATAAACCTCTCCACAAGGACATCTCAGCTACCGTAAACCTCTCTAAAACGACCACTCAAATACAGTAAAATACCTATACTATGACCACTTAACTAGTTATACCTCTCAAAAAAACTCTCAATTACAGTAACATCTATCTACATAGACCACTCAACTACAGTAATACCGGTCTACAACCACTCAAGTACAGTAAAACCTCTCTACAGTGATCAGTCATTTACCTCTCTACATCGACAACTCAACTACAATTAACCGCTCTGCAACAAACACTCACGTTACTATAGTAAACCTCTTTGCAACGACCACTCAAGTACAGTAGCACATTTCTACAATGACTACTCAATTACGAAGAACCTCTCTACACCCAGAACTCAACAACTGTTACAGTAAACCTCTTTGCAAGGACCACTCAACTACAGTAACATTTCTCACATGTAACGACCACTAAAATACAGTAACACTTCTCTACAACAACCACTCAAATAGTCAAACTTCTCTACAACGACTTCTCAACTTCAGTAAAACTTCTGTACAACGACCGCTAAACTACAGTAAAACTTCTCTACAAAGACCACTCAACTGAAATAAAACTTCTGTACAACGACCAGTCAAATAAAGTAATACCTCTCTACAAAAACAGTCAAACTAAAAACGTACATGCAGTAAAGTGTCGCTAATACGGTTATTATTATTATTATTATACCACATTTATATAGCGATCTTTTCACACAGGATATGTGCGTTCACAAACGCTGACGACTAATTAAAATAAATATAATTCTGGATATTTAAAACAGGACAAAAGCTATGCAGCGAGCGTTTATAGGAGCTTTTTTCATTACGTTTACCCTGCATGAAGCAATCACCTGCGTTTATAGACCCTTGCGTTAAAAAGTATGTGGTAACTTTAAATATCGAGACTCTACTATACTTTGAACCCTGTCGCATGTCGGCATCTTGATGTGGGCGGTCAGAACCCGACGGCAAAGATGAACATTTTCATCCAGGTTTGCTAGTCTGGTTCAACATTCTCTGTTGTTTGACTATTGAAAAACCAAACAACGGAAACCTTTTGCCATACCTTAAGCACGCCCAGTATTTAATAATCAAACAACTGAGGATAAGTATAGGTTTGTTTAAGTTACAAACTAGTATGGTCTAGCACACTCTAAATATCGTTTTCAACGTGTTTCAAATACACGTGTGTCAAATACTCGCAGACATCAATCTTGGGAGATGTAAAGTTATTTGGCGCCGAACTATTAAATGCAGGTCGAAAGTAATGCAGAAAACTCATTGCAGCTTTCTGCATTACTCATGCACTGTATTGCGCAGCCAGCTGCCTTTTAAAGCTCTCCTATACAATAAATGAATGGTCGCTAAAGACAAGTGCTACTTCTACATGCTTAATACAGAGCAACAGGGAACTGTGCATATTCAAATACTAATATCACAATTCCTCCACCAACCCCTATGTTGTGACCACTCTTTAGAATCATCTCTTCGAGACGGTTCTAAAGAGTGGTTACAACATAGGGTTTGGTGGAGAAATAATGAAGTTATTCATGAAATTGTTTTAATTTACCCATTTTATCTGGACCTCTGATAATGTGACACATGGTCTTACTTAACAGGTTATATGTAAATGTATTACAGTAAAACCTCTCTATAACGGCCACTAATTGTGTTAATTAATTGGTATTTAGGGCAGGTGGCAGCTTAAAGCAAGGTGAAAGTAAAACAGAACGCTCCTATAGGAGCGTTCTGTTTTACTTTCACCTTGCTTTAAGCAGCCACCTGTCTTTAGCACAAACTACTTGATGTAATTAAGTGACCGTTATGGAGAGGTTATACTGTAGTGCATAAAGTTTCCCTTATATCCTGTCTACTAAAGCATGCACATTGGTACCTTGACATTATGAACTCGGATAACTCGATCTTCAGATAACTTGAAGTAAAAAGTCGATTCTTATAACATTTACATTTTATAATTGTTCTAAAATATATCACTACACATATCTAGTAACACGCGTGACAGCTTAATGCATGTCAAAATAATGCTGAAAGCTTCTGTATGTCTGCATTAAGCTGTGAACTTGAGAAATTGGCCAGATTAGACATCGGATAACTCGAAATTCTGTTAACTCGAAGTAATTTGTATGGTCCCTTGAAGTTCGTGATATCGAGGTTCAACTACATGTAGACATGTTGCAAATATTTGATTTGTATGATTGTAAAGTTAGATAATGATTAGGTTTATGATTTTAACGTTAGATAACGATTAGGTTGCGTATATTTTATTATAGGCAACTCTTCACAAGAGTCAAGTTCGCTGGACTGGTCATGTGTATCGGATGTCTGACACAAGAATTCCGAAGTAACTCTTCTATGAGGAATTAGTATCTGGTAAGAGAACAGTTGGAGGTCAGAGAAAACGGTTTAACCCTTTCCCTCATATAAACATGTTTCCACGCACTTGCAAACAGAGAAGACCCAGATCAGACGGCTCCTAGAGGAGCCGTCTGATCAGGGTCTGCTCTGTTTGCTAATAGAATTTGATATATCTGTTTCCTTGCTTTCTAAAATGTCTACAATGTTTCACCTTCCATATTTCTTTTTATCTATTTTTAATGAATATTAAGTAGGTATTGAAATTTGGCCTATATACAGAACAGGGAAAGGGTTAAAGACAGCTTGAATGCATCGCTAATGTGCCTGAACACAGACTGGGAGAAATGGGGAAAACCTTGCCCCTCGACCGACCATTCTGGCGTAGAACCATCAAAACTGGATGTACCATCTCAGAAGATTCACGTACTCAGTCTGTACAAGAAAAGCATTCTGCACGCAAAGCTAGGACTGCTGCAAGCTCTTCAGCTATAATGACCGAATACAGATGTCCAACCTGTTGACGCTACTTCCGTGCCCGGATCGGACTGACCAGTCACCTCTGGACACACCGATTCCAATCAACTGCGTGAAGTCGTGGTCTTTGTCGACGAACAAAGGTGACCATTAAAGGCAACTGTAGCATGCTAGCTCATTTTCCTTTTGCCGTATGACATATGGTTTAACCCTTTCCTCCATAGGCTATTTTTAGACCCAATCTCTTTGAATAAATCTACCGAAAAGGAGCATTTACTAGAAAAAAGGAACATTTTAGAATTTTGTAGTTTGAAACCATTGTGATAAATAGAGCATTTGCTCCTATAGGCATTATAAGTGACATTTCCTTTAATTTCTTTACAAAAGTATAATCAATGTCAAACAGTTTGGATCCCTGGGAAACGCCGAGTTACTCGGCGTCTCCTCTAGATCCAAACTGTTTGCAAAGTTATATACAGTAAAACCTCTCTATAACGGTCACTAAATTGTGTTAATTAGTTGGTATCTACGACAGGTGGCTGCTTTAAGCAAGGTGAAAGTAAAACAGAACGAGCGTTCTGTTTTACTTTCACCTTGCTTTAAGCAGCCACCTGCCTTTAACACAAAATACTTGATGTAATTTAGTGGCCGTTATAGAGAGGTTTTACTGTAATGGCGGTGAGAGAGTTAACGGTACAGTAAAACCTCTATAAACCGGAATTCTAGTTGAGATGAATTTGGGTACTTTTAGGCAGGTGGCCGCTTAATGCAGCATGTGAGTCATAAAGAAGCTTCCCTAGGACTTTCATCTTGAATTAAGCTGCCACCTTACCCCAAGACCGATATTTATATTTAATTTTCAACTGGTTTCCTTCTCTAGCACGCATTTATAGAAACTGTGCAAAATGTGAAAGCCAGTGCCTACATGCCAAGTGTTAACCCTTTACTCCATAAATACGCATTTCTACGCATTTGCAAATAGAATGGACAGAGATCAAACGGCTCGTTAGGAGCTGCCTGGTCAGGATCTGCTCTGTTTGCTTATGAAGTAATATATACTAGCGGAAAAAGAAATTGTGCATGGGTATAATATGGCATAGCTTATGAATTATATAACATATCGCCAAAACATTTTAACAGGGTTTAATCTGACCTTCTTTTAACACCAGCTTACTTGATATGGTTCTGGCATCATCAGCGTCTTTGATAGTGATCGGTTTTCACAGATGTTCTCTAAACGAGATTCAGCTGCTTATCAATATCGTGTGTGTCCACCATTGGAAATGATGCATGCTTGGCAACGGCGCCTCATTGATGCGACACGTGTGCTGGAAAATACCTGGGGAATACCATTCCATATTCTCACCAGCGCACGCGACAGGCGGGGTAACGTCAACGGCTGATTTGGGATGCAACGTAAGCGATGCTGCATCTCGTCCCACACACGTTCTATGGGCGACAGATCCGGCGACATTGCAGGTCTTTCACATTGTTCTGGGCCAAAAAGTCGGTGACGACCCGCGCGACGTGTTAGGGAGAGTTATCCTATTGCACCGTGGTGTTACGTTGCTGCACAAATGGCAGGACATGGGACCGGATGATGTCGTCACGGTATATCATGCCCGTAAGTGTGTTGTCTACAACCACAAGGACTGTTCTGCCATGAGATGGGCGAGATGCCTTCATACACCATGATACTTCCTCCACCGAAGTGACGTCGTTGGATCACGCAATCGTCATGAAAACGTTCGCCGACGCGACGGTACACTCTTGAACGACCGTTGCTGCTGTCGAGATGAAAACTGGACTCATCCGTGAAAAGAACACGCGCCCATTCCTCTTTCGAGAAGTGCATGTGTCCCCTTCACAGAGCCAAGCGTAATAAAACGATGACGTCACTGGAGAACAGGGCGTATGGCTGGACGCCGTGTCGTATGCCTCATATGTCATACTATACATGCATACTGTTACATGACCATATGGGCCCTGATTTGTTAATAAACTTGTAAGCTTGGAAACCTGCAATCGGTTACGCACACCGTCCTGGGACTAATTCTTCTAAGACCAGGAATACTTCTAGCCGTCATAGTAACAGTTTAGTTTGAGTCGTTCACGGCGATGAACGATCCGGATGTACGGATCCTTGTGAGTAGACGTTACGCATAGAAGTCTTGGCCGAGTGCGGTATAGTCCCTAACTGTTGCAGTCAAAAAATTTTCCGCTAGTGTAGATATGATTCTACATTTTCTGCCAAGGTCAAAATGTCATGTGTTCATGTGCCATTGTAAAGATTATTCCAATTAATATTCATTATTTCTTACATGAATATTCATTGAGTTAAGGGTTAAACTGTTTTAGATGTTAGCATTGTGGTTGGCCAAGTAAATGGGGCTCATTGCAAGCTATTGTTTGAATTTATGATGAACAACTAGGTCCAAAATTGGCACAACCTGGTCATACTATCCGTCCTAACACCAGACTGTACCAGTTGCATGCCATTATCTGTGACTAGGATAGAGTATAATACAGTTTAGTAGAGTAATGGAGTAGAGCCTGGGGTAACGAGTACCACAATTTAGCACAGTGGTAGAGTAGGATAGAGTAGAGTAGGATATAGTGGAGACTGGGTTATGTGTACCACCATTTAGTACAGAAGAGTAGGAGAGCGTAAATACTTGGATAATGTATAGTACAGTTTAGTAAAGGGGTAGAGTAGAGTAGAGTAGAGAAGTGACTGGGATAGTGTACGTGAATAGTAGTTTAGTAGAGTAATAAAGTAGTGACTGAGATAGTGTACGTGTATAGTACAGTTTAGTAGAGTAATAAAGTAGAGACTGGGATACTGTACGTGTATAGTAGTTTAGTAGAGTAATAAAGTAGTTACTGAGATAGTGTACGTGTATAGTACAATTTAGTAGAGTAATAAAGTAGAGACTGGGATAGTGTACGTGTATAGTACAATTTAGTAGAGTAATAAAGTAGAGACTGGGATAGTGTACGTGTATAGTACAGTTTAGTAGAGTAATAAAGTAGTGACTGTGATAGGGTATACTACAGCTTAGTAGAGTAACAGAGTAGATACTTGGATAGCGTCTAGTACAGTTTAATATTAGAGTAGAGTATGGTAGAGTAGAATGGGATAGAGTATAGTACAGTTTGTAAAGGGGTAGAGTGAAGTAGGATAGAGTGAAGTAGGATAGAGTGAAGTAGGATAGAGTGGAGTAGGATAGAGTGAAGTAGGATAGAGTGAAGTAGGATAGAGTGGAGTAGGATAGAGTGAAGTAGGATAGAGTGGAGTAGGATAGGGTGAAGTAGTATAGAGTGAAGTAGGATAGAGTGAAGTAGGATAGAGTGGAGTAGGATAGAGTGAAGTAGGATAGAGTGGAGACTTGGGTAGTTTATGGTTCAGTTTAGAAGAGTAAAGTGGAGTAGAGTAGAGTAGAGTGGATACTAGGATAATGTATAGTACAGTTTAGAAAAAGATAGAGTGGAGACTGTCATATAATATGGTAGAGTTTAGTAAAGAAATTGAGTAGACTGGAATAACGTATAGTACAGTTCAGTAAAAATGTAGAGTATAGTTGGATAGAGTGGAGACTAGAGTAGAGTCTAGTACAGTTGAGTAGAAAGTAGAGTAGAGTTGGATAGAGTGGAGACTAGAGTAGAGTCTAGTATAGTTGAGTAGAAAGTAGAGTAGAGTTGGATAGAATGGAGACTAGAGTAGAGTCTAGTATAGTTGAGTAGAAAGTAGTGTAGGGTTGCATAGAGTGGAGACTATAGTAGAGTCTAGTATAGGTCAGTAGAAAATAAAGTAGAGTTGGATAGAGTGGAGACTAGAGTAGAGTCTAGTACAGTTGAGTAGAAAGTAGAGTAGAGTTGGATAGAGTGGAGACTAGAGTCTAGTACAGTTGAGTAGAAAGTAGAGTAGAGTTAGATAGAGTGGAGACTAGAGAAGAGTCTAGTATAGGTCAGTAGAAAGTAGAGTAGGGTTGGATAGAATCTAGAGTAGAGTCTAGTATAGTTCAGTAGAAAGTAGAGTTGGATAGAGTGGATACTAGAGTAGAGTCTAGTATAGTTCAGTAAAAGGTAGAGTAGAGTTGGATAGAGTGGAGACTATAGTAGAGTCTAGTATAGTTCAGTAGAAGGTAGAGTAGAGTTGGATAGAGTGGAGACTAGAGTAGAGTCTAGTATAGGTCAGTAAAAGGTAGAGTAGAGTAGAGTAGAGGCTAAAGGAAAGTATAGTAACGTTTATTAGAGGAATAGGGTAGAGTAGAATAAAACAAAGCAAATGACAATACAGTAGAACCAATGTCTTAAGCAGCTATTCAACATAAGAATCTTACAAAGCAAGTGGTTGCTTAATGCAGGGTAAACCTAGTGCAGAAAGCTCCTGTACTGAACTTTGATAAGAAAATCAAACTGAAACATAGTTGATAACTCACTTGGAACGAAGTCTGCTTTGGGTTTTTTCCAAAGTGCTGTGAGGTAGTTCAATTTTTAACGTAGGTTGAAAACTGCCTACTTACTTCTAAATTATTTAAGGAATGTGTGGTTACTCCTTACGATTTAATAAATAATGCCCACTCCAAGAATTCATCAATCTATGGGCGGATGAGTGAATACCAATGCAAACAGTTTGGACCCAGATGAGACGCCGAGTAACTCGGCGTCTCATCAGGATACAAACTGTTTGACACCCTGATTGCATTTTGGTAGACAATTTGATTATAGTTTGGATTTTGAAAATGTAGTAGATGAAACATTCTGTAAAAATAATTTGCTCAGCAGGCTAAAGGTTAAACAGTAGAACCTGCATATAGTGATCAAACGCGTTATACACATGAAAGTCTATAAGAACATGTGTCTGTTTAATGCAGGATGAATGTAAGAGGAGCTTTCTACATAACTTTCATCCTGCATTAAGCTACCGCCTGTCTTAAAACACCAGGATTAAGGTTCATTTCCGATTGTCGCTGTAGACAGGGTTTGACGTACTTTAAAATTGAATGTTTGGCTTTATGTATGCATGGAAACGTATCAGTCAGAGCGCTCAAAGGTACACGAGTGTAACCTACCGGCAGAAGTATAACGAAAAACCCTTTACAGACAGATAGGCAGATTTCGGAAAGGTGAACCCCCCCCCCACCACCACCACCACCACCACCACCACCACCACCACCCCAAGTACCGCACACTGAACCGTTGGGATATTTAACCTTTTCCTCATACAAATGTTTTTCTATGCCTTTGCAGATTTTTCAGACCAAACCTCTTTGAATAAATCTACTGAAAAGGAGTATTTATTTTGGCTGAAAATAACAGATCATTACAAACAACACAAAGTTCTTTGTGCTTTTCTTTGTTCTTTATTTTCTTAGCACCTCTCGGTTTTAGTAATTATGGCACGACACAACACAACAAACAAGGATGGAAAAAGTTGTTGTAAATGCTTGTTCGAATTATACATGTACAGTAAAACCTCGCTAATCCGAAGTTTAAATAATTAATCATTTCAGTAATTTAGAATACGTAACTTATTAGGCAGATGGCAGCTTAATGCTCAAAGGAGCTTTCTGCGCGCCTTTCACTCTGCATTAAGCTGCCGTTTGTCTTAACTCATTACTAGATAGCCACACTTCTCATCGCCTTTGCATACAGAGTAGACCCAGATCAGATGTCTCATGTAGGAGCCGTCTAATCACGTTCTGTTCTGTTTATTCATGAAATAATACAGACCTGATTCTACTTTTTCTGCGATGGTCAAAATTTTACTTGTTCACATACTATTATAAAAAATATTCTCTATTTATCACAATGGGTTCAAAAAGTGGCTTTTACAGAGATGTCAAAAGGCGTCAAAATGAGGGAATGGCCTAACCGTGATGGAACATTCTGAAAAATCTGCATTAAAACTGTTAAATACTGATAATGATTCAGATTAATGAGGTTTCATATGTACATATGTAATTCAATAGTCTATAATTATGATGTTACAGTCAAAAAGGTCTGGAAAGTTGAAAGTTCATTAAGTCTACACTCTCGTACAGTTGTGCTCTATACTTTTGACAGAGTCATAATTATGTATGTAAATTAGACTAACATCGGAGTGTTATCTGTACATATTATATCTATAAATATACTTTATACTGTGTTTATTCGGTGTATTTAATCTTTATCACACTAAGGGAAACTTGTCATTTCCAAACACTTTGTATTCAGACGAGATGCCCATTAACCCTTTTCTCCATAAATACGCATTTGCAAACAGAGTAGACCCAGATCAGACGGCTCCTATAGGAGCCGTCTGATCAGGGTCTGCTCTGTTTGCTTATGACATAATATAGACTACAGTTTCAGCCATGGCCAAACATTTATGTCTCCATATGCTACATTTGTATTTAAAAAAAAGGATCTACTTAATATTCATGATGTAATTATTTCTCTCATGAATATTCATGAAGTAAAGGGTTAACTCAGCATCTCATCAGTGTTAAAACTGTTTAACACTGATAGTATGTCCTTGTTCAAAGAGAAATGGAAGAAGGTCCTGATTTTAAGTCTAAATGACAGGACAGCTTCTACTGATGATCAGACTAAAGGTTGACCCTGTCTCATGCTATTATTGTACATCTGCATTTGAAAATAGGGTGGACCCTTATAAGACAACTCTTAGAGGGGCTGTCTCATATTGATCTGCTTTATTTGGCATGATAATTCAGTGGCTGCATTTGATCTGCATGAAAAGTGTGATTAGCCTAATTAATGTTCATACTAGATTGGTTCACATTTGAATATTCAGCACGAGAAGGGTCAACCTATGTTGGTTGGTTCACTGATGCTATTTAATAGTTGCTAAACATTTCCATGGTAACTACTTCAAATTCAAATTTTTCAGTATTAGTCATGTTCATAAAAATTATCTGACCCCAGTTTCAAGAATATTCTTAACCCTTTCCCTCATATAAACGTGTTTTCACACATTTGCAAACAGAGTAGACCCAGATCAGACTGCTCCTAGAGGAGCCGTCTGATCAGGGTCTGCTCTGTTTGCTAATAGAATTCAATAGATCTGTTTCTTTGCTTTCTAAAATGTCTACAATGTTACATCTTCGGTATTTCTTTATAACTATTTTGTTAATGAATATTCAGTAGGTATAAAATTGTAATAAACATAGAACTGGGAAAAGGTTAAGTACGTGTATCTTGAAATACTCAGACTGTAAAATGCCGTACTGAGTTTAGATTTTATTTCCATGGATTGGTCAGTGAAAATATTTTTTTCCATTTCTTTTCAAAAATATCCTAAATGTCAAACACTTTTGCGAGCCTGGTGAGATACTGAGAGACTTAGTCTTGGCATCTCATCTGGATGCAAACTGTTTATGTGAAAAGTGTTCTTCCTTTACTAACACTTTAGATAATAAATTATCATCATATAATGCTTCAAAGTTTTGATCTTATTTTTGTCATTTTCTTCACTTTGTGCATATGAACATTTATCTTACACAATGCAGCTTCCAAAGTTTCATTATTATTTCTTATCATCTTTTGTTCTACATTTAATAAATCATTTCGAAGATTTTTCTTAGCCCTTTACTCCATAAATAATTCTCTTAACACTTTTGAAAACAGAGTAGACCCAAATCAGACAGCTGCTGTAGGACCTGCCTGATCAGGGCATATCCCCTTTGCTTAACCCTTTCCCTCATATAAACGTGTTTTCACACATTTGCAAACAGAGTAGACCCAGATCAGACGGCTCCTAGAGGAGCCGTCTGATCAGGGTCTGCTCTGTTTGCTAATAGAATTTGAAAGATCTGTTTATTTACTTTCTAAAATGTCTGTTATGTTCCACCTTCCATATTTCTTTATACCGTTTTTGTTAACGAATATTCAGTAGGTATTGAAATTTGGCCTAAATACAGAACAGGGAAAAGGTTAAAGAATGCTATAGATCTGATACTGAAGTGTCTGCCATTGCCAAACTATCCTGTGTTTATGCACCATTATAAAAATTCATCTAATTGATATTCATAATGTTGTTATTTATTTCATGAATATGCATGGAGTAAAGGGTTTAACCCTTTCCCTCATATAAACGTGTTTTCACACATTTGCAAACAGGGTAGACCCTGATCAGAAGGCTCCCAGAGGGGACGTCTGATCATGGTCTGCTCTGTTTGCTAATGGAATTTGAAAGATCTATTTCTTTACTTTCTAAAATGGCTACAATGTTCCACCTTCTATTGTCATCAACCATTTTGTTCATGGATAATCGGTAGGTATTGGAATTTGAACTAAATAAAGAACAGGGAAAGGGTTAAGATGATCATGAATTACATATTTTATATTATCAATTAATCCATTACTTCATGTATATACATGTACATACATGCTTATTAACCTTTTTGCAAACATAGTAGACCCAGATCAGACTGCTCCTATAGGATCTGGGTCTATTCTTTTTGCAAGGGCATGAAAGGGTATTTCATGGAGCAAACATTTGATATATACATGCATTTAAAAACTGTAGCTGTCTGATCTGGATCTGCACTGTTTGCTTGTAAAATTATATTATAAACACTAAATTTACATGTTCTGTCATAACAAAAATATCATTTTGTTTATAAACAAGTTTAAACTTTCAATTAATTAATACTCAATTAAATAATTATTTCTTGAATATGCATTAACCCTTTACTCCTTAAATACACCTTTCTACGCCTTTGCAAACAGAGTAGACCCAGATCGAGCCGTCTGATTAGGGTTTGCTCATGGATATAATATAGATCTGATTCTCTAGTTTCTGCCGTGGCAAAGATTTCATGTGTAAATATGCCATTTTAAAAATTAGTCTAATTAATATTCATGATGTCATTACTTCTTACATAAATATTCATGGAGTAAAGGGCTAAGTAATAGATTAACAATTAACACTTTACTCCAAATATATACATTTTAACCCTTTCTCTGCCAAACTCTGTCGTCTGCTAACTTTGTCGTCTGCTTCAAATTTTCATTTTTTTTTATTTTCTTCATTTCTGTTTCAAAAACATAGTAACAGTAACAAACAGTTTGGATCCTGATGAGACGCCGAGTTATTCGGCGTCTCATCTGGATCCAAACTGTTTGCATAGGTTATCACAGATCCGGCATTGGCAGCGAAAGGGCTAATATCTTTGCAAACAGAGTAGATCAAGATCATCTGATAATGATCTGCTCGGTTTGATCATGAAATACTAAAGATGATACTACAGTTTCTGTCATGGCCGAACTTTTCTGCATCATATGCTACTCATTTAAAATCATCTAATTTGAATATTGATGATGTCATTACATAAGTATTCATGGAGTAAATGGTTAACCCTGGTTCCCTGTTCTATATTTATTCCGAATTTCAATACCTACTGAATATTCATGGATAAAATAGTTATAAAGAAATATGGAAGGTGGAACATTGTAGATATTTTAGAAAGCAAAGAAACATATCTATCAAATTCTATTAGCAAACAGAGCAGACCCTGATCAGACGGCTCCTCTAGGAGTCGTCTGATCTGGGTCTACTCTGTTTGCAAATGTTCATATGAGGGAAAGGGTTAACCGTATGTAGAGGGTTATACTGCATGTAGTAATAATCTGATCCAAACGTCATAAAAAAATCAGAAAAAAATAAATAAACTTAACAATATTGACTGTCTACACAAATCTCAGTTTTTACTTTATAATTATGCATATCTTTAATCATTTTTTATTTACAAATGAGAATATCACATACGTACAAGAGATTCACAATCCCAATAGCCCACAGATGGACATATTACTTAGAGCTCTATTTCTTTCATATAAATGCCTTTTCACGTCTTGTCAAATAGTGTAGAGCCTGTTCAGACTGATCCTGTAGGAGCTTTACACAATTATATTGAACTGATCCTACCAGTTTTATCTAGACTAACAATTCTCTTTCAGTTTTTTAACTTTAGGAAATTTCATTGCAATGACAAACAGTAGAGAATAAGTTCTGTAATATAAGCAAACAGAGCAGACTCAGATCAGACATACCCTATAGGAGCTGTCTGATTGGGTCTACACTGTTTGCAAAGAGTTGAAAATTATCAGTCTACATGTACTCATTCAGTGTCCATTTATTCACAAATCTAAACTTGAATATAAGTTATATTGCACATGCTTTGATGAATTTACTGTGTGATTGAAAGATTAACCTTCTACACTATACTGGTGAGTTCGCGAGAACATTTGCAAACAGTATGGATCCAGATGAGATAGTGAACAACACAAACAGTATGGATCCAGATGAGATAGTGAACAACACAAACAGTATGGATCCAGATGAGATAGTGAACAACACAACGTCTCATCAGAATCCAAAACTGTTTGACACTTGCAATTTTTTTAATTAACCCTTTCCTTCATGTAAACATATTTGCAAACAGAGAAGACCAATATCAGATGGCACCTGTAGGAGCCATCTGACCAGGGTCATCTCTGTTTGCTAATGGAATGTGATAGATCTTTCCCCTTAGTTTCTAAAATGGCAACAATGTTCCACCCTCCATATTTCATCATAACTATTTTGTTCATGAATATTCAGTAGTTATTGACATCTGAACTAAATATAGAACACGGAAAGGGTTAAAGAAGTGGAAGAAAAGTGTACTTTTAGAATTAATGCAAATCATAATACAGTAGAACCCCTCTAATGCGACCACTTAATGAATAAATATGACTCTCTTTATAAGCAGGTGGTTGCTTAATGCAGGACACAAGTAATGCAGAAAGCTCCTAGTGGAGCTTTCTGCATTACTTTTGTCCTGTATTAAGCTACCACCTGCACCCAACACCAAGAATTATACCTCTTTTAGGTGGTCGCATTAGCGGGGTTTTACTGTATTTACAAAATATTATACATGTATATAAATAACTGTCATCTATAAAAACATAATGACAGGATCTATCAGTTTGGATCCTGATACGATGCACAGTTTTCTCCGCATCTTATCCTCATCCAAACTGTAATTTGCATAGGTAATTAAAGGTTCATCATTGACAGTAAACGAATTAAAAATTGTAAATTTACAAGATCTCCTTGAAAAGTGTGAAAAATTTATAAATAATGAGTGATCAAAAATTAAAAGTTTTACAAATACATCAAACCAATACAACAACACAATAAAACAAAACAACCACAAAAAGACATAACAAAGTATGGTAGAATCTCTCATAAGTAAGTATTTGATGACAAAAATATGGGTATCTTTAGCCCTTTACTCCATGAATATTCATGTGAGAAAAAATGACATGAATATTGATTAGATTAATTGTTATAAAAGCACATGAACACATGAATGTTTGGCCATAATAGCATATGGACACTGGAAATTTTGGCTATGGCAGAAGTTATAGAATTGTATCTATATTAAACCATAAACAAACAGAGATGAGTCTGATCAGATGGCTCCTGTAAGAAGTCCTCTGATCTGGGTCTACTCTGTTTGTTAGGACGCAGAAAGGCGTATTTATGGAGTAAATGGTTAACCCTTTACCTCATGAGCATTTAGTCAGAAATATTGACATCATGAATATTAATTGGCTAATTTTTAATGACATTATGACTTGGGCAATATTTTAGCATGGCAAAAACTGTAGACTCGTATCTATATTATTTCATAGCCAAACAGAGCAGACCCTGATCAGATGTCCCTACAGGAGTCGCCTGATCTGAGTCTACTCTGTTTGCATAGACATACAAGAGGGCCATGATGGCCCTTAATCGCTCACCTGTTCGTAACAGAGTAATGATTTCAATGACAGATTGCATAATTTGAAAAATCTTGGTAGAAAACCATCAGATGATGCTACATACTAAATATAAAGAGTCTAGACCTTAAAGATTTTCCTATGAAAAACTGTTAAGCCCCAGGGCGGGGTCAATTTTGATCCGGGGTTCATAATTTGAAAATCTTGGTAGAGGACTATTAGATAATGCAACATACCAAATATCTAAGGTCTATGCCTTACAAGTTCAGAGAAGACTTTTAAAGATTTTTAAGAGAAGATTTTTAAAAACTTTCCTATAAAAAACTGATATGCCCCTGGGCGGGGAAGTTTTCAACCCAGGGGACATAATTTGAACAATCTTGGTAGAAAACTATTAGATAGCGCTACATACCAAATATTAAAGGTCTCTGCCTTACAGTTTTGGAGAAGAAGATTCTTAAAGCTTTTCATATGAAAAACTGATAAGCCCCAGGGTGGGGCCATTTTTGACCCAGGGATTATAATTTGAATAATCTTGGTAGAAAACCATTAGATGATGCTACATACCAAATATCAAGGGCCTAGACCTTACAGTTCTGGAGGAGAAGATTTTTAAAGATTTTCCTATTTTTCCCATTTTTGATCCGGGGTCATATTTTGATTAATCTTAGTAGAGGACGATTAAATAATGCTACATACCAAATATCAAAGGTCTATACCTTATAATTTTAGAGAAGAATATATGTAAAGATTTTCCTATGAAAAACTGATAAGCCCCGCGGCGGGGCCATATTTGGCCCAGGGGTCATAATTTGAACAATCTTAGTAGAGGACCATTAGATCATGCTACATACCAAATATCAAAGGTCTATGCCTTACAGTTTCAGAGAAGATGATTTCTTCAAGATTTTCCTATGAAAAACTGATAGGCCCTGGGGCGGGGCCATTTTTGTCCTGGGGGTCATAATTTGAACAATCTTAGTAGAGGACCATTAGATGATGCTACATACTAAATACCAAAGGTCTATTCCTTACATTTTCAGAGAAGAAGATTTTTAAAGATTTTCCTATGAAAAACTGATAAGCCCCGGGGTGGGGCCATTTTTGGCCCAGGGGTCATAATTTGAACAATCTTAACAGAGGACCATTAGATGATGCTACATACCAAATATCAAAGGTCTATGCCTTACAGTTTCAGAGAAGAAGATTTTCCTATGAAAAACTGATAAGCCCTGGGGTGGGGCCATTTTTGTCCTGGGGGTCATAATTTGAACAATCTTAGTAGAGGACCATTAGATGATGCTACATACCAAATACCAAAGGTCTATGCCTGACAGTTTCAGAGAAGAAGATTTTTAAAGATTTTCCTATGAAAAACTGATAAGCCCTGGGGCGGGGCCATTTTTGGCCCGGGGGTCATAATTTGAACAATCTTAGTAGAGGACCATTAGATGATGCTACATACCAAATACCAAAGGTCTATGCCTGACAGTTTCAGAGAAGAAGATTTTTAAAGATTTTCCTATGAAAAACTGATAAGCCCCGGGGCGGGGCCATTTTTGGTCCAGGGGTCATAATTTGAACAATCTTAGTAGAGGACCATTAGATGATGCTACATACCAAATACCAAAGGTCTATGCCTTACAGTTTCAGAGAAGAAGATTTTTAAAGATTTTCCTATGAAAAACTGATAAGCCCTGGGGCGGGGCCATTTTTGGCCCGGGGGACATAATTTGAACAATCTTTGTAGAGGACCATTACATCATACTACATACCAAATATCAAAGCTCTTGGCTTTGTAGTTCCAGAGAAGAAGATGTTTAAGTAAATTGTTGACGCCCGCACGTACGCACGACGCACATACGCACATACGCACGACGCACGACGACGGACGACGGACATAGGATCATCCCAATAGCTCACCTTGGCACTTTGTGCCAGGTGAGCTAAAAAAGGCATTTGTATGAAACAATGGGGTTAAAGGCAGGAGGCAGCTTAATGCAGGACAAATCTGCACAACTCTCTCTACCACCAAAAATTAGTAGTGACATTCAAGGGGTTTTAAAGTATAGTAGAACGCCTCTAATGCGACCACTTAATGAAAAAAACATTTCTGCCTATATCAGCAGGTGGCTGCTTAATGCAGGACCAAATATATGCAGAAAGCTCCTATAGGAGCTCTCTGCATAACTTTCTTCCTGCATTAAAATAACCACACGCTTCTGCCACCCAGAATTATGCCCATTTTTTTGTGGTCGGATTAGAGGGGTTTTACTGTATACAGAATTAGCATTTAAAATGATCAATTCACATATAAATGTTCATTAGAGAAAGGGTTAAATACCTTCTATTGTTGAACCATTTCTTCAAAACATACAAAAACTCCTAGTGTCCTATTTACCTGTTATAAGTCTCCATAATCCCTTTTTTTCACAGGATATTTCAACTTAGTAAGTATATAGATTTTTATGTTTTCTCTTCACTGAAAAATATTTCCCATTGCAATTCTTCCCTTTACTCCATAAATGCACCTTTCTACGCCTTTGCAAACAGAGTAGATCAAGACTGGATGGCTCCTAAAAGAGCTTTCTGATCAAGGTCTGTTCTGTTTGCTAATGATATAAAAATAAAGATCTGATTAAACAACTTCTACATTTGTTCTTAGTAACATTATAAAAATTCAATTAATTAACGTTCATGACGTCATTATTTCCTGCATGAATATTCATGAAGTAAAGGTTAAACAGTTCATTTTCTATGTACTACAGCAACAGAATTTTTTTCTATGTACTACAGCAACAGAAGTTTTTCTATGTAATACAGCAACAGAAGTTTTTCTATGTACTACAGCAACAGAATTTTTTTCTATGTACTACAGCAACAGAAGTTTTTCTATGTAATACAGCAACAGAAGTTTTTCTATGTACTACAGCAACAAAAGGTTCTGATGAAACCTATGGGTAAAAAAAGTTCTAGTACATGTAGAAGACAGCTGCAGTAAAAATCATTAAAATATCAAACAATCAAAACAACAGTTCTTACATAACCCTTTTCCTTCATATAAACATATGTTCATGCATTTGCAAACAGAGTAGACCCAGATCAGACGGCTCCTAAAGGAGCCGTCTGATCAGGGTCTGCTCTGTTTGCTTATGGAATTTGAAAGATCTGTGTCTTTACTTTCTAACATGGCTACATTGTTCCACCTTTCATATTTCATTATAACTACTCTGTCTATGAATATTCAGTAGGTATTGAAATTTGAAATAAACATAGAACAGGGAAAGGGTTAAGCAAAGAGCAGTCTACTGTCACAGCAAACATGACATAAATACAACATCTCCTCACATATCGTCAGCATACCCTATATATCCAAACTCCCAATGTCTTCTCTCTACCAGTTTGCAAAGTTGAATAAATCAATTTGGCACAGTTTTGATAACTTTAACACTTTACTCCATAAATACGCATTTCTACGCCTTTGCAAACAGATACAGACCCAGATCAGACAGCTCCTGTAGGAACTGTCTGATCAGGGTCTGTTCTGTTTGCTTATGAAATAATATAGATATGATTCTACAGCTTCTACTATGGCCAAAAATTCTTTTCATGTATCATTAGAAAAGTTAATCGAATTATTATTCATGATGTCATTACTTCTTACATACATATTCATGGAATAAAGGGTTAATAAAGTAGATCGGCAGAGTAGTAATTAGTATTGACCCTAATCAAACTGCTCCTAAATGAGCAGGTTGAACTGTGTCTGCATTATTTGCCTTCATTTGTCTGTACGAATACTTAGGGTGATTAGAGTATTTAAATAAATACAATCATACACATGTCCACATACATAACATATGTACACTATATACAAATGTTTCAATAAATAAATACATTAATACTTGGCCTCAGTCACATAACTGTACATATAACTGATGAGATTGACTCTTCCTTGTCTGCAGGTTTTATTTATGGTTTTTTTTCTGTACAGCAATCACACGTTTTGCACATGTTTATACATAAATAACACATTGTTGTACATTTTGATCAACCTGTTTAAATATACTGATTGCATGCTGGTCCCCTACACCCTTGCACCACTTAACACATACAGCTTATCTTTTACTCTTGTCTTTTTTTTCGCCGCGAACCAATCCCAAAACAACTGAGCATTCCTGGTTTCGGCGTCAGCGATGAGTCTTTTGCTTTCTGCTTCTTTGAGTCTTTGCGTTTTAAACTTGACTTAGAAATGTCTGGAACTGCCTGCAGAGGATGTTTTATGGCGTATGGCTCGTATGTCTCTACACGTGTACTGTCTGTAGCACTATCCTCTGTAACTTGTGTGTCCGAATCAATGCTTTTTATGTGTAAGAAATACTCCTCCGGAGGTCGTAAGTTCAATTCAAACTTTCTGACGTTGATGAAGTTATCAATATGATGAATATAGTGGCCTGCAAGTATAAAATTATTATTATTATACATTACTCCAAGAATATTCATGCAAAAAATAATGACATAACATAAGAGACATCTGATCTGGGTCTACTCTGTTTGCTAAGGTGTAGAAAGGCGTATTTATGGAATCAATGGATAAAGTACAGTTGAACCTGTCTTAAGCGGTCATCAAAATTATGGGTCTGTAAGGCAGGTGGTAGCTTAATGCAATCAAAAGCTTAATGTAGAAAGCTCCAATAGGAGCTTTTTGTATTGCTTTTGCCATGCATTAAGCAAATACAGTAAAACCTCTCTATAACGACCACTAAATTGTATTAAGTAGCCACCTGCCTTTAACACAAAATACTTGATGTAATTCAGTGGCCATTATGGAGAGGTTTTACTGTACTTGGTTTTTAAGACCCCTAAGTTGAATGAATGGCCACTTCAGATAGGCTCTATTGTAACGAATATTTATTAACCCTTTTCGTGGTGAATATTTATTTTTGGAAATAATGATATCATGAACATTTATTAGCTGCATTTTTAAAATGTTATATGTACACAGAAATGTTTGGTATTGGTAGACACTGTAAAGTCGAATCTTTTGTAATTTAATAAGCAAACTGAGTAGACACTGACCAAATGGCTCCTGCAGCAACCGTCTGATCTGGGTCTACTCTGTTTGCAAAAGAGGCATGAAAAAGCATATGAAGAGAACGATTAAGCAATTGTTAATAATGGTAAATCAACATACATGTACAATTTTGGCCATGGCAAAATTTATAGAAATAAATATTAATTCTTATGAATATAATTAATTCCTACTGGAACCAACTGATCTGGGTCTTCTCTGTTTGCAAAGATGTTAAAAGGTGTCTCTACCAGAAGTAAATGGTTAACCCTTACAGCACTGAATTTTCAAATGGACTATTCCAAAAGTCAAACAGGTCAAGCTTATGGTGAATATTGAGGGCTTTTTCTAAAGAAAATTGTAACATGACAAACAGTGCAGACCCTGATGAGAGGGCTCTTCTAGGAGCCCTCTCATCTGGGTCTACACTGTTTGCAAACGTAATTAATCACTTGTTTCCCGCATTTGTAAGTGTTAATAAAATATCTACCTTTGTGTGCATGTGGCTGCAAAATCTGTACACCATATTCAGACTGGAAACATCGGAAAAATCGCTCATCCGGGTCATCTGCATCTAATGTGTCTTCGCAGTAACTCTAAAATAAGGCAAAAATTAACTTGTAAGTAGCAAAAATCAAACTGGCAATCTGGTTACACTTTACTTGATGAATATATACATAATACTAATTATCGTATGAGTATTAATTGAGTATGAGTTTTTATAATGGTATTTTTTATGAACAATGGCACTTGTTACCAAGGCAGGAACTAAAGAATTAGATCTACTTATTATTTTATACAAAATGCAGGAGCCATCTGATCTGTGTCTACTCTGTTTGCAAAGGCATGAAAAGGCATTTATATGAAGTGAAGGGGTAACCCTTTTCTGATATTTCAAGATTAGATGCTGAAGGAAAACATAATGCAGAAGCTCCAATAGGAGCTTTCTGCATTACTTTTGATCTGCATACCCATAATTAGACCTCTTTTTGATGGACGCTTAAGACAAATTCTAATGTACATACATTGTAAATCTGATTCTACAGATTCTGCCAAGGCGCCATGGTAAAAATTTCCTGTTTATATGTCTTCTTAAAAATTCATCTAATTAGTACTCATAATGAATATTCTTGAAGTAAAGTGTTTAGTTGAGAAAAAAGTTTACAATATGTATTGGCAAAGCAAAATTTCATTCTTTACAACTAAAAAAATAATAATAATATGTTCTATACCTGCAATTCAAGATGACGTAACTGCGTGGTTGCTAGGAAATACGATGGGTTGCTATGGAGCTGGAAAACCACCAGCTGTGACTGGCCTTGACCTTCGACCTCTAGGGGGAACTCAAGTCGTCTGAACACATCTGAAATTGGACAAAGATCTAATTTATACAGAAAAATAAATTTGATATTCCACTATCTGCCTAAGTGACTGGCACATGACCTACTCCGCTTCCTATTTCATAGCCTGTATTCCCTTTCACAATATTGATGATAGATGTAACAATAATTCTGGATTATTAAAAAGAACTTACAATTCTGATACATTCTTGACATCTTTTGGCACCAATAAGTTTTCGTGTGCAGACAATGTCCTCTGCTATAAGTTTACGTTTGCAGACAATGTCCTCTGCTATAAGTTTACGTGTGCAGACAATGTCTTCTGCTATAACTTTTCGTGTGCAGACAATGTCCTCTGCTATAAGATTTCGTGTGCAGACAATGTCCTCTGCTATAAGATTTCGTGTTTTTAGTTATCTGACCTATTTATTGGTCAGTGGTGTCCATCCCGACAACACTTTACCTCACTAATGTTATGCAAAGTCTACGTAACATTGGGAAGTCGTTTTTAAAAACCGACTTTTCAACAAGTGCAAACCATGAACAGAGGGCTTCTCTAGGAGCCCTACAAACAGTGCAAACCATGATCAGAGGGCTTCTTTAGGAGCCCTATGATCTAGGTGTTCACTCTTTGCAAACGAGAGCCCATGCGTTTCCAACATTCAAGACGTTACAAGGTGGAAGTATCATCTACAGGGTAAATGAACAGTGTTTGTAACAGTTGTGTTTCATGATCTGTACCTAACCCAGTCCCTGTACTTTACCCAGTCTCTCCTAGACTATTTAGACCCAATAATTGTCAGAAGGAGGAAATGTTTGGAATATGTGAACTTTTTCCATTACATAAATAAAGAATGCTACCTTAGCATATTTAACTTAAACGGTGTCACGTCCACAAAAAACTGTGTCACGTCCACAGAATACTTCAAATACTGCATTTGAGCAATTTGTTTTCTTATATAAGCAGTATCAATAAAATATTATTTTCCATGGAAACAAATGGTACTGAATATTGTATTAGCTAACTTATAACGAGATTTAATTCAATAAGAATTAGTTTAGACCAAATCTTATTTTGAATGTGTCTACATTACATTAGTATATAGTTCTACGCTTCTTGGAGTAATGTTTGCTTGTGCAATGCTTGGACATTGTGATGCAAATTGTGCAGACCTAGACCAGAAGACTTGGCCAGGATTCTTGTCATCTGAGTATATGTAATGCCGTGTACCCTAATTCCTCTCAGTATTAACCCTTTCCCTCATATAAATGTTGTTTTCATGCATTTGCAAACAGAGTAGACCCAGATCAGACGGCACCTATAGGAGCCATCTGATCAGGGCATGCTCAATTTGCTAATGGAATTTTGAAATCTCTTTTTCTTTACTTTCTAAAATGGCTACAATGTTCCACCTTCAATATTTTATTATAACTATTTTGTCTGTGAATATTCAGTAGGTATTGAAATTTGGAATAAACATAGAACAGGGAAAGGGTTCAGACAGAGACGAACAGATAAATGTGCGTACCAAACTACTAAAAGCAACTTTTGTCCACCAAACAAATGTGCGTACCCATGGCCAGGTACTTAAATCAACAGTTCTCCACCAAACACTATGTTATGACTACTCTTTAGATTCCTCCATGAATATTCATATTATAATAATGATACCATGCATACTAATTAGCTGCATTATTCTAATGTCATATGAACACAAAGTTTAGCTCATGGCAGAATCTGTAAAATCATATCTATATTATGTCATCAGCAAACAGAGCAGACCCTGATCAGACGGCTCCTTTAGGAGCCATCTGATCTGGGTCTACTCTGATTGTAAAGGCGTAGAAAGGTGTATTTATGGAGTAAAGGGTTAACATGGTAGGAAATAGCAAAGACCCAGATGGTAGCAAATAGAGGGAGCTGTTCGATCTAGGTAGGACAATTTGGGTATATCCTGTTTTATTTGCAGCAATCTCGCATGAATTAATGATTATTATTATAACTGTTGAATGGCTGACTTACGATTTTCTGTGGGTGAAGAAGGCTTTTTCAGGGAGATATGTAGACTTGTTGGATCCCCAGTCAGTGTGTACCTGTCAGTGGTTTCTATGGTAACCAGGTCATGGCTGCTGGCAGCCTCGGCCCCTTTGTTAATTACTGAATCGAACTCCAATCCTTTGTTGAATTTAGTGTCTCCTGTGAATAAAATAACCTTTGTTGATTATAATTACATAACATTTTCCTCCATGAATATTCAGGTAAGAAATAATGATGTCATTAATATTAATTAGATTAATTTGCCATTGTAGCACATGGACACAGGAAATTTAGCTTAGACAGATACAGAATCACATCTATATCATAAGCAAATAGAGTAGACCTTGATCAGATGGCACCGATAGGAGCCATCTGATCTGGGACTACTCTGTTTGCAAAGTCATATTTATGGAGTAAGGGGTTGAAGTGAAAATCGCAGTGAATTAATATCTTTATTATTACAAGCAAAACACTTCAATAAAATTCTTAAAAACCCTCACATGCTTTAGATCCTGATGAGACTCAGAGTAACACGGGCCTCAGGCTCTCATACAGTAAACCTCTCTATAACGACCACTAAATTTGCGTTAATTAGTTGGTATTTTGAGAAGGTGGTTGCTTAAAGCAATGTGAAAGTAAAACAGAACGCTCCTATTGGAGCGTTCTGTTTTACTTTCACATTGCTTTAAGCATCCACCTGCATTTACCACAAAATACTTGATGTAATTTAGTGGTCTTTATAGAGAGGTTTTATTGTACATGTAATTGTTTGCCAACGTTTTCAAAAATACAATTTGCTTTAAGATAATGTAATTCATTGTAGGCCAAGGAGAACCTGTCTTAAGTTGTAATTCATTTATTGATCATAGGAGTATTAAACAAGAGGGCCATGATGGCCCTTAATCGCTCACCTGGTTATAACAGATTTATGTATACAATGAATTCATGTAACCTGGGGCAGGGCCATGCCTTTGCGAAGATGTCATAATTTGAACAATCTTGGAAGAGAACCATTAAAGGATGCTACATACCAAATATCAAAGGTCTAGGCCTTACAGTTTTGTAAACGAAGATTTTTAAAGATTTGCCTATGAAAAACCGATAAGCTTTGGGACAGGGCCATTTTCAACACAGGGTCATAATTTGAACAATGTTTGTTGAGGACCATTAGATAATGCTACATACCAAATATGAAAGGACTAGGCCTTATAGTTTCAGAGAAGAAGATGTTTAAAGATTTTCATATGAAAAATTGATAAGCGCCAGGGAGGGGCCACTTTTGGATCGGGGGTCAAAGGTCAAATATCAAAGGTCTCGGCCTTACAGTTTCGGAGAAGAAGATTTTTAAAGATTTTCCTATGAAAAACTGATAAGCCCCAGGGCGGGGTCATTTTTGGCCCGGTGTCATAATTAGAACAATCTTGGTAGAAAACCATTAGATAATACTACATTGTACATACCAAATATCAAAAAGGTCTGTGCCTTACAGTTTCAGAGAATAATATTTTTAAAGAATTTCCTATGAAAAACTGATAAGCCCTGGGACGGGCCATTTTCCCCGGGGGCTATAGTTTGAGCAATATTTGTAGAGGACCATTGGATCATGCTACACACCAAATATCAAATCCCTGGGCTTTGTGGTTTCAGAGAAGAAGATGTTTAAGTAAATTGTTAACGCCCGCACGACACACATACGCATGACGACGGATATAGGGTCATCCCAATAGCCCACCTTGGCACTTTGTGCCAGGTGAGCTAAAACAGGCGGCTGATAAATGCAGGGCACAAGTAATGCAGAAAGTTCCAATAGGAGTTTTCTGCATTACTTTTGACCTGCATTAAGCTACCACTGATCCTCTGCATATGAAATAACTGGACAAATACTGTTTACTTATCATGTATTACATAAAAAACATTAAGACTGTCAATCAAGTATTGTGCTTTGAAAACATATCTGCTTTTAACCCTTCTCTTGCTGGATTTTAAAATACATTTCTCCTTATTTACCCATTCCCTGTTGTAGAATTACATATATCTTCACTGTGTACGCGTATTTCGCTGTGCAATCACTGCTGTGGAGTGCACTGCTTGCACAATCAACTTGTAAATAGTGCAGACCCTGATGAGACAGCTCCTGCAGGAGCTGTCTCATCTGGGTCTTCACTATTTACAGGTAGGTATATTGACGTGAATAGCAAGCGAAGGGTTAATACGGAATCAAGCGCAAAATTCTGAACCCCACTATTTTGTTAGCGTTGGCAACTACAATCACCCAATCTTTATAAATATATTTTTCATGAAAACATAAAACAAAACTTACCTGCTCTCCCCCGTAAAGACGATCTTTTCTTCGCTGACCAATCCACATCCTGCAAGAGAACCATCATTTCATCTGAGATATTCGTCTTGTACGTTTAGTGAGAACATAAGTTAAATTATTTCTTCCTCTCCCTCGGTTTTTCTGAGCCCATCCCAATAGATGCCTATGTGCTCTTCGTCGGTAAGTTCATTCTTTCAAGTAGTATCTGTTTGTATTGTTCGCAAGATTAATTAGCCACCGAAGTCGCAATGTACATACAATGTTGCGTGTATTTATGAATGAAAAAAGTCTCCGTCCCATACATTGTACAAGGTATTGAATACCCTCCATTGTTGTTCAGGGACATATCGTCTGTTTTATTCAAACACAATGCTAAACAAAGCAAAAGATATAGATCAAGATTCAGTCTCGCGTGACAAAGATACAAGTTAATGTTCGTCCGGTTATGAACCCGATCGAGAACGAGTGGCTCGACAATATTCGACAGTTTACGCAAATCTTACGACAACGCTGATTTGATAACGGAGAAAGCCGACTACATGTGTTTCATTTATCGTATCTTGTCTGTGGTTGATATGGATGATCAGACCTGTAGACGGGCGTGGGAGGGGCATCCGGCTTAGCGGGTCTTTCCTAGTGCTACTCTAAACCGCAAAAGCCGCAATGCTGGATAATATTGAACAAGTCGTTTTAATCCCAAAAATATTTCAGGGTATTATTGTCATGGTGTTTGTGATGTCAAGCGGGATGCATCCCTAAATCAAATATTGACTAAACAGGGTGTATTCACTGTTGACTTTTTTATTAGCTGTTAATCCTATTATGCTATTTTATCCCTCGAGCAAATTACTGTCAAATATTGGCAAAATTCGTGAATCATGCATTCTTTACGATTTTACATAAATAATCTAAATTTCCATAATGCATTCTTTACGATTTTAAATAAATAATCTACATATAATAATCTACATACTCCGCATTTTTCGAAACCAACCCAAAACGTGGAAAAAAGTTTTTACTCCTTGCAACTATCGAACAATTAAATAACTTGGATACAGTTTTGGTCCCACGCGCAGACAATAGACCCCAACTGATCCATTCTTGCATCTATTTATCCATCTGACTTATTTATGCTTTCCAGCCTTTTTTCGTCTCTCCCCATATATTTCCTGTTTCTTATGCCTCTATATTTCCCTATATACAGTAAAACCTCTCTATAACGGCCACTAAATTACATCAAGTATTTTGTGTTAAAGGCAGGTGGCTGCTGAAAGCAAGATGAAAGTAAAACCTCTAGGAGTTTTCTGCATTACTTTTGTCCTGCATTAAGCTACCACCTGCATCTAGCACCCAGAATTGTACCTATTTTAGTCGTATTAGCGGGGTTGTACTGTATATGTCTTACGTCTCTGATATTGCATCCTGTTCTCTTTCGGTTTTAACTCCCTTGCACAGAGCCATATAAAAGTCGTATTTCAAATCAGGAACGATTCAAAAGATTGGTTACAACAAAGGGTTTCATGGAGAAATAAAGTAGTTATTCGTAAAAAACTGTTCGATTATCGTACCTGATATATACATAATTATGCTCTCAACTTCTCATTGTCATTTCTTGTGTGTTATTCTTGAGTCATTCTTAACGATGTTCAATCTGCCTTTTGTTCTCATTTCATTCCTTATTGTCAGTAACGAATGTCTCATGTGAGACTCGTGTTTAGACCGTTACCTCATACATATTAATGTAAGAAATGTTTGTACATGTGTATCATGAATATTTATTGGCTGATATTTGTTTTATAATGGCATGAACACACTATAGTTGTTAGGTGGCATCAGAAAATGTAGAATCAGATCTTTATAAGCCTATAAGCAAACAGAGAAGACCCAGATCAGCGACGGCTCCTTATAGGAGCCGTCTGATCTGGGTCTGCTTTGTTTGCAAATGTATCAACGGGTGTTTTTATCAAGCAAGGGTTAAGATTTTCTCAAGGGATTAGATTAGCAATCCTTGACTATTCTTTCAGAAACAAAAGCAATGTCTCATCAATTCTGTGAAACCACAATACGATGTTGTCGCCAAAATTGCTTACTGATGCTCGAGTAATTTAAGAACAGAACTTTATTCTGTATTCCCACGTCTGTACTGCGTACAAAACCACATAATAGAGCATTGCCTGTTTATTGTTTTGTTTCAACTTTACAATGGTACGGTATACATTGTTTAACTAAAGCCCATTGTCGTCTTGTAAGTTGTCAATAGTATGAATCAGTCACATCAGGATTTACTTTCCTCTGAATCGTGTTTTAGGTTTGTGTATACGTGATAGTATTGTGCAGGGGCCTTTTTGAAGGTATATCATATTTTGATGGTTTTTTATCGAAAATTTGACCTAATTGGGAACATTAACCCTAACAAGGCGGGAAACGGGTCACTAATGTCCTTTGCAAACAGTGTAAACGCGTAGAGTAGCCCTCTCATCAGTGTAGGTACTGTTTGTAATGTTACACATTTATGTAAAACATCTGTAAATATTCACCAAAAGCTTGACCTGTTCGAATTTTGGAATAGTCCATTTGAAAATTTAGCGTTGTAAGGGTTAAAGAGAGATGCGTGTTTGTAATATAACCTTATGTATCACTACACACCCCAGCGTGATATACTGACTCGACGGAAATAATGCTACATAATTCCCCTGTTTGCCTGCTCCCCCCCCCCTCCTCTCTCTCTGTGTCTGTCTGTCTGTCTGTCTCTCTCTCTCTCCGGTTGTTTGTCTGCCTGGCAGTCTACCTTTTCAGCCTGTCATGTCTAGCCATCCATCCATCCATCCATCCATACATCCATACATGCATACATGCACCCGTGTATCTATACACTATCTTGTACTGTCTATCATACCTCCATACTATGTAAATTGTCAAAATGCCAACTACGTATGACTTAACATCTTTTTACAAAACACCCTTTACGGCAAATTAGAAGTTTATCCAAACATGACATAGATTCCTTTAATATAAACCAATTATATCCTACTTAAATATAAGTGCGCACATTTTGTTGGAATGCCAAGACACCTAATCAGCAACTATCGCTCAATTACAACTAAGAAAATGTTAGAATTCAATACACTAAGTAAACTAATATACACAATACATATATTTATATCTGGCTCTTCTGAAACCAACATTCTGTACAACATCCTAAGTAGCAATACAGTATAACCTGTCTTAAGCGACACTTCATTTATTAAACATATGAGTTTTAAAAAGCAGGTAGCTGAATTCAAGAGTATTGATCATGAGGAAATTACAGGCAAAGTTTTTTGCTGCAGACTAATTTTTTTTTATTGTAGGACGATTTCCTTCACCCTTGTTGTGTTGGAAAAAAGTCTAGAATTCCAATCTGTTGCATTTTTTGCTACTTACTTCACATTTCTTAAAAGTATAAAATGAGAAAACTACTCACTGAGTGTTAAACAGGTTGGGCCTGATGAGTGGTCAAATCATCTGGATCCAACCTGTTTGCAAATGCCAGTTAGGTTGGCCATAGCAGGTTAGGGATTAAAGGCGTGTCATATTTCCCCGCCCACAATTTGCACAGTGTTGGATAAGGACACTCTTCACTTTTATTCATTGCAAATTTCATTCAGATTTATTTGACAGTGAACAAATGCCATCGATCTTAAGTAGCTGATCAAACTGAAAAGTGGTGATACCTCTTAACTAAACCAACACCACTTATCTTATGAATAAACATATGCAGGTAAACGCCTATTAATTCAATCGAAAGGAACAGGTTCCAAATATTTCAGGAATGTAAATAAAGTGGTTCGCTCTCTACCCCCATTTTCAGACTGTGTCTAGGTCAAATTATTAATAATTGTTGAAGTGTTTAGTTACATATCAATTATGGGACGCTATCAATACTGATGATACGGTCGCATTTTGTCGATATTTTGGGCGAGGGAATTTTAACACTGTTTATTAAACCAAAATAAACATACTTTGTTGGATTTTGACTTCTTGGCTTAGTGTTTAAATGCTTTAATCTGGTAATGTTTATGTAAATAGCAACATAGCACGTGAGCTTAGTAAACGCTAAAAATAAATCTGAAACGGACTGGGTTTTATCACTACGATTTCGCTTTAATTCGTATGCCGAAAAGAGTCTGTTAAAGCACCGGCCTGTTACATATTCACTTATTTTAGATTCGGCCAAGCTTTAAGATGCTACTGACCGAGTGTCAAACGGCTTGGATCCTGATGAGATGCCGAGTTTCTCGGCGTCTCATCTGGATCCAAACAGTTTGATAAATGCTAGTTGGGTCGTGCACATCACGAGGAGGGTAAACATTTTGCATGATAAGATGGTGTATGTACGCAAGATGGCTTGACAGTGAGAGAAACTGTACAATTCGATTTATACAATTCTAGAAGCAAACACAGCATACCCCGATCAGACACAGGAGGTGTCTGGTCTGGATCTGCATCGTTTGCAAAGTCGCTAAGGGGCGTATCTATGATGTAGAATTACATTGGTACCTCGATATCTCGAAATTAATGCAACTTACTTTGGCGTAACTTGAGTTCATCATATTTCTCACCTGGAAACTTTCTCGATGTGGCAGCTTACGCAAATTATGTTGAAAGCTCCTGTAGGAGCTTTCAGCATTACTTGCGCCCTGCATCAAGCTGTCGCATGTCTTTAATAGCTATGCGTAGTAGCGAATTTAAGAACAATTCTGTTGGCCTATTGCAAATTTTGGAAGGGATCGAACTTTAAATTCGATTATATCGAAGTTTGAGTTATCCAAGTTCGAGATATTGGAGCTCCATTGTACATGTATTCAACATATTGAGGGTTAAGTTCGTGAACAGACACACGGTAACTCGTCTCTCACGTACCACCTGGATCCAAACATTACCGAAGGTTATCAAAATGCATCAACATCAGTCTATGACATAAGTATCATCAAAAATAACACGCTGGCTATTCCGGGGACTTTCCGGATGAGGAGTATTTTAAGTTGTGACATCATATACCTAATTACAGATATTGCGAATACTGGTTGTGAGATATTGTTTTCAGTTATAAGTCTATTTTTGACAGCCAGCACAGCAGGATACGTCAAGCTAACTACGATAAATAGTTCATACCATAAAACGCCCGCCAAACAGATGTAAAATTCTGAACCATAAAGCAAATACAGGAGCGTCTGCGTTACTTTAATCCACCATTCCTATATAGGCCTTTTTTAGACGAACCCGTTTGAATGAATCTACTGAAAAGGAGCATTTAATGCTCCTATTTTTCACAATGGTTTCAAAAAGTCATTTTTACAGAGGCGCCAAAAGGCATCAACATGAGGGAACGGGTTAAACAACTTCCTGTTTTAACTCTTTTGGCGCCAAATTTAAAAGTGTCGTCTGCAATAATAATTTCATATTAAATATAATTCTAAACTAAATAATAAAGGTATATTAGTAAAACATTTGTCTTTAAAATCCTGTAGGCTTGGGCTAAAATAATACAGAAAACAGTGAAGTCCCGGGTCAAAGGCGGCATCTGACCTGAGACTGGACTAGCTGTTTTCAATGGTGCCAACAGGCGACACTGGCACCGAAAGAGTTAAATACACCTACACATGTATATTTATTCAACAAGTCGTTATTTTAACCCTTTCCTCCATAAATACGCCTTTCTGCGCCTCTGTAATAGTCACCTCTTGGAACCATTGTGATAAATAGAGCATTTGTTCCTTAGGAGCAAATGCTCTATTCATCACAATGGTTTCAATACTACACCACTCTAACATTTTCCTTTTTTCTAATAAATGCTCCTTTTCGGTATATAATTTTATTCAAAGAGGTTGGGTATAAAAATAGCATATGAGGGTATGGGTTAAAGTCGTTCTACTAAACAGCAAACACCCTCCTATATAGCGGACACGCGACAAATGTTAGTCAAAGGCAGGACAAAAGAGTTATGCAATATCTCTCCTCTTCCCATCCCCTCCCCCGGAAGGACCCGTAGCTAATCGCGTCCTAACTCGACGTCTCATGAGAATCCAAGCTGTTTGACACCCGGGCAATAGTTTCTCAAAAGCTTGAACAGATGACTTGTTACAGATCAGAGATTAAGCGAACACCATATTTATATCAGGCATTTGCTTGCCCAGTTTAAGCAAAGTATGCTGTATTATCGGGTTGTATAGAGATAGCGTGTTAACCCATTACCTCATAGGCTATTTATAGATACAACCACTACCGAAAAGAAGCATTAACTAGGGAAAAGGAAAAAAATTGAATTTTGTAGGTTGAAACCATTGTGATAAATAGAGCATTTGCCTCTATAGGAACAAATGCTCTATTTATCACAATGGTTTTACAAAGTGACTTTAATAGGGTCGTCAAAAGTCGTCAATATGAGGGAATGGGTTAACCCTTTACTCCATAAATACGCGGCATTTCTACCCATTTGCAAACAGAGTAGACCCGAATCAGATGGCTCCTATAGGAGCCGTCTGATCATGGTCTCCTCTGTTTACTTATGCTATAATATAGATATGATTATACAGTTTCTGCCATTTATTTGTGCTATTATAAAAACTAATCTAATTAGTAGGCCTATTCATTTTCTAATATGCATATTCATGGAGTAAAATGTTAACCATTAACACCAAGAATATGTATGATATTATGAACATCAATTACAAGCATCTTTACTTATATTAACATATAAACACAGAACGTTTTTGGAGCTCTCTGATCAGGATCTTCAGTGTCTGCTTTTCAATTTAATTTTCGACGCTACAGAAAATGAAACTGTCCCTTTAAATGAAACATTAGATTGGTTCATGACACATACATGTGTATTTGGGCAAGTTTAATTAGAAAATGAGGTATAAATAGGTTATTGTCAACAATTCATATAGGAATTCTTGGACTCGTGATTTGTGTTTCTACGAAATGGTTATTTATAGAAATGATTGTGTTCCGTATTGACGTCCTTGACAGTTGCGTCATTTGATTGTGGCTGCTGTTACCTGATACAGTATAATTATATAGCTTGGTTGGCTATCAATTGTCGTCTGCACACGTTTTTGTCTTTCAATTCCCCCAGTAGGATATTTTGATACAATTGGTTAGATTGTTAAACAGTTTTGATTCTATTAACCCATTACCTCATAGGCTATTTTTAGATACCGAAAAGGAGCATTAACTAGAGAAAAGGAATTTTTTAGAATTTTGTAGTTTGAAACCATTGTGATAAATAGAGCATTTGCTCCTATAGGAGCGTGATTTTTGACGTGATATAGATTCGATTCTACAGCTTTTCTCAAAGCAAAAAAGTTTCTTTGAAAAGTTCACCTTGTAAACATTCAGCTAATAAATATTCACGATTTCTTACATAAATATTGAACAGGATCCTCAATACCAGAACATACACCCACACATTAACCCTTTCCCTGTGACAGGCACATTTTGACACCACTGCACACAGAGTAGATCCAGATAAGACGACTCTTTCTGTAACCATATGCGCTACAGCTATGCTCAATTTGCTAATGAACTTATATAGATCTGATTATCCCATTCCCTCATATTGACCACTTTTGACGACTCTGTAAAAGTCACTTTGTGAAACCATTGTGATAAATAGAGCATTTGCTCCTATAGGAGCAAATGCTCTATTTATCACAATGG